>KZ507709.1:63899-78528 GCA_002844005.1 Limosa lapponica baueri
GCAGGGGGCTGGGGTAGGGGGGGAGTAGAGGGAGAGAAACTGGATGACAGGCAAGTTACTTATGAATTCAATTTATTTTTTTACACTCCTGCCAAGGGTCCAGACAAAACCAGATCCCAATTTGCTGGTGATTAGGAAATAGAGGATACCTTTTTCTCCCCTTCCTCTTCCCCAGGATGCTATATGTGGCTAATTTCCTTCATGCTTCCAATTATCCAACTAAGTGGCTATTCTATGATAAGTAAACTGCACATACACATTGTATGCAACTCAAGGGCAGCAAGGTGACCTACCTCCCCCGCTCTGTAGGAAACAGTGAAGTATAATGTATAGTGGATGACAAGTACAATTTCCCTTCAGCATTTCTATCTCAATATAAGAAACGACAAAAACAATGATCAAGGATTAAGCAAGATTCCTGGTAACACAGGAAATATGGGGCTTTATTTGGATAGGTAGACTAGCAACGAAGTACTGATAAAATTTTTTACCTTGCCTGTGTTTTTGCTGAATAACCACTTTCTGCAAAAAGGCTGACTGTTTTATTTACCAAAGGAAAGCAAGGAGAATGCAAACAAAATGAGGTAGTCACTGGAGAATGACCCTGTTGGGTCCAGTGTCCTTTATGACCACTCTAGTGAAACACTCAAAAACCTGTATTCATGGTGGTACATGATGTGTTCACCGCAGTACACTGCTTCAGTGGAACTACTGTTATACTTAAATTTAAGTGGGTGAAGGGGTGTCTAACTGATCTCTCACAGGCTGACATTCTACCTGCTCTCTGGGCAGTTCAGCTTACATGCAGCCATTGTAATATACGTAGCTGTGTGGGTGCAGCTTTTAACCACAGGCAGTACACTCCTGAACAAGGGTTATTGGCTCAGAGCCACACTCATTGAAGTATATTGTTTTGGACAGCTTGAAGTGCATGTAGGGTGAGATTATATCTCAAGGCAAATGATGCCATGGACAGAGTATTGTATTAGATTAAGACCAGAGCATTAGCATCTTACAGATCTGAACTCTAGCTTTCATATATCTTGCTCCACCGCCAAAACTGTACATACATCTAGACCTTATAGATGCAAAGCCTTCCTTTAAAGTCTTGAAGAGTTATCTATCTGTCACTCCTGAGATGGAGTTCATAAAGCTCTTAGCTTTCTTGCTAGAAGCACTAATCATTCATTTGGCTGCACACTACATTTTTAAAATTGCTACCTATCAAAAAGTGTTCAATAGTGCTATTAGAAATTACATGCTGCACCGCTCTATGAGGACCATTTCATATTCAAGGAAAGCAGCCAGAAGGATGAGAAGCTTATGAGCAGTTCAACTAAAGAGTCACCATGACTGACCACCGCTGAAAACCCGCTTCTGTAGTTTAGGGTAAAATTGAGCTGTGGAAAAATCCATTACTACAACAATTTCCCTAAACTAAAAGGAGAAAACATAATGGACATGAAGTTAGATTTCAGCATTAAAAAAAAAAAAAAAAAAAATCAAGATGTCGAAATAATCAAAATTTTTGAAATCATACAAAAAGTAATCAAAATAAGCAGCAACCTGAAAGATTCCATTAGTGAATCTCAAGAAAATTTAAGAATCAGTTCCTTTCAGTCAGCATTCTAAAAAATCCATTGTGTTCGTGGAGGACATCAGGATCCATAATGCCAAAAGAACAGATGTAAAAAAAGGGCTCAGAACTGAAGTATGCACAGAAAGAATTTAAACTATAGGTGGAAAATGTCACAGCAGACACATAATGCTGCTAGTACCATTTCTCAGTATGACTTTCAGGTTACTGTCCCATACATGCAGAGAACTGAGCAAAGCAGTTCAAAATGTACGTTATACCAAGCCCAACCAATAACTGCACTTTTTCCCTCTGCTGAAGTCCTCCATGAGGTCTCACTGTAAAAAATGGGAAAGAAAAAAGAACACATACAAAACTGATTTAAAAAAAAAAAAGTTATAGGAAAAATGTGCTTTCTCCTATACTGATCATCTGTCAGTGTTATTGTATTCTACACCAATTTAGAATCAGAATCTGTTCTTAGCTATGCCAGAGTTGACTATAACGGAATTATATTAAAATCATTGCCAAAATTCATAGGCACAGACGGGGCCTGACATTTTAAAAGCAAAACAAAAGGTAAGTCTCTTCAAGTACAAAGGCTCCAGGACAGGCTTAGACTTCAGCCTATACCCCAAACACACATAAAAGATACAGAGAAATTCTGGGGAAGTACTTTTAATTCTAACTTCATGTCACCTGCAGGTGAGAATATGGATTTAACTTTGCCATGAACTAACCTGATGTGTGGCCAGAATCCTTGTTCCTGAATGAAATGAGCCCATTGCTCAGAGACCCCTGAGTGAACTTCAAATCCCCTATCACGGAAAAAAAAAATAATGGAAAAATATGAACAAATCTTATCCAGTATTTGAAAGAAGGGGGGAAAAAATCTCCTTTGAAGTACCTGGAAAAAGAATTACAGGTTACATCCCTAGAGAAAGAATTAAAACATACCTCCTCAGCAATATACACAGGTTAACTTTGCAATGGAAACATATCTTGGATTCCTAGACCCCTCTCCGAGTAAAGTACTGCATGCCACAAGTACACTGGTGTGAGAGGAAAGACAGCAGGATCTCTAACATATAGCCAGTTCTCTTCTTTCTTGTACCCCTTTCACACTCGCACCACTCCAGTGACTAAACTTTATTTATCTGGAGTAATTCTGCTGAACGCCTGAGCAGATGAGTGTAGAACTGCACCTTAATATTTTAGGATCATCATATGACAAAAGCTACTTCCAACTCATCCTCAGGTACATGAATGTTCAGTTATGAAATTAGGTGGGGGTCTCATTAATTTCAGAATTACTTTCTTGGTTTATTGAATCCATTTAAGGGCTTTGTTCTCACTTCATGGTTTTACCTAAGAAATGTTCTAGTTTTCTCATCATTTCTTCTAACAAAAGCAGAACAGAGAAGCTGATTTTGCATTAGGATAATAATTTTGCACTAGGATGTGAAATACCTGCCGACAAGTTGATCTTTCTACCTCAAAAAAATTTCTCTCCTTCTCCCTTTTCTCCCATCCCAGCCTCAGCTCCTGTGCAGAATTAAGGCTCTAAATTATGCTGAGAGATTTTAACTAACATGGGTAAGAACAAGAAATAATCAGATCATTCAAACTCAAAACTCAAACCAATTGTAAATGTTAGAAGGCAGATGTTACCTAATCAGAGGACAACTGTGGGCCAAAGAAAGGAAGACTAGAATGGTATCATCAAATAATTTTTCATATCCTAACGGGACAAATAAATACCATCTGGCCACCCACACCTCTAATTTTTATTGAAGGAGAATATTTTCTTTCCCAATATTCTCCCCAGAAAGAACAGTGCTCGTATCTCTTGTAATGCTGAACTGCTTCTTTTATGTTCTTGGACAGCGCTCAGTATTTGTACAGACAAACCCAGGATGCTTAATATTGGATTAAGAGATTATGTGCAGTGGGTTTTGCAGCCTTTTTCATTTTCTCACTCCTATCACACCAGTATTTACTGAGTTAAAGTGTGCTGGAGGCAAGTTCAATTTCCATCTCTGCTCAGGGGAGTGATTAAATTTAGCTGATGCTGAGAAGAAGAAATTCAGTATGATGAACATAGCAAGACTTGACTGCCAAGCCTATGAGAAAGGATTAGTACAACAAGAAAAGCAGAGCTACCAAAACACCTGCAAAAAAAACTTACATATAGAAAAAGAAAAAAGTAGGAAGGAAATGGAAACTTAATCTTTTTCTGAAAAAGAATAACCAAAACACTATAAGTCCAGGACTTAAGTGCATTAAAATCAGTTGTGTATTTCAGTACCAAAGGGTATTCTAATGGTATAATTTCAGTTTCATTAGAATAATCCTTAATTTTGAGAGAGTTTGGAACATAATTTGAGATTTCGATTTTGTGGCAAGTATACATCTTTTAACAGAATTGAAATGAAATCCTAAATTTGAGTTTCACTCAACTTTGGAGTTGATGCAAATTTTACAGCATTTACTTATTCCTGACAATAAGACATCAAACAGTTGCCTCTGTTAGGGAGAACAATTAGAACATTTGCTTCTGGCAAAATGGAATAACCTGAAGCTTTCCCACAAATTGAAACAGCAGTCATCTCTGGAGTGTCATCAAGGAGATCAATGAACACTTTAAGATTAACCATTGCACATAAAAGACAACTTCTACTCACACAGCAAACTGAATGCTTTATTTTGGAATTACACGTTAGTCCTATTCTTTTTTATGTAAAATAATTAGATTTAACTGACAGCACTGCCTTTTCAAGACTGGGAAAGAAATGTACTGACCCAGCACAACCACATTCCAGAATTTTCTACACTTTTACCACTGAGAAAAAGCATGATGCCCAGCACTCAAAGGCATAGTGTCATCCCTCTTCTCAGAATGAAGGAGTAGAATGTGTTTTCCAAGACTTAAGACAACCATATGATAAGGAGGGATTTTTTAAATGCTGCTTTTCCTCAAGGAGGAAAACACAAGGGTGTTTGGGGGTTTTGCTTTTGGCTTTTTTGGACTATTTTAAGCAAGCAAGCAAACAGATCCTCTAGAAGTGAGGTCTGCTAACTTCAGTAAAAACTAGGGAATAAAACAGGCTCAAAATTATCCAAACCCATTTTCATTAAATGGTGATTTTGAAAGCACTTCCTTTTTGAATTAGGAAAAAAATAACAATTAATGATCTTCTAATTAAGCTGAATTACTCATAACAACTATGTCAGATCCAAGCATATCAACATCAACAAAAAAACCTGTTCATCACATAAATGTCACAGAATCATTTTTATTTAAAAGCAGCTCAGTTTGATAAATTACCACCCACAAAATGTGTGTGGCTTAATGTCTGCTTTAAAGAATGATTGCATACACAATTAATTTACCATTAGCTCTGGGCGCCTAAAACCTTTGGACCTGATATATAGGTACTTTGGCTTCAGCAAGACCTTTTGGATACTCCATACTCCCAAGTGTGCTATTCATACTAGCTCCTTTCAGAAGTTGTAAATGGTGAAAGCTACTACTTACCACTGCCATCCCATATACCTTGAACACTTAATGACTGGGAATCTACCCCTTTCCTATACCAAGTGGCTCATAGGAAGTTTGAGATTGTTTTGTCTAAAGATCATAGGCAAAATTGTAACAATGATGACCAGCAATTTACATACCTATCGGCCACAGTGATTCATTGTGGCAGAAAACAAAATATCTCACCATAGCAAGGAAACTGGCAAGCTTTAGGTAACAGCTGTTCTTCATGGGCAAGAGCATCTGTCATTCATTTTAGTGCCCAGCCCAGCCCAGCCCAAACCACAACTGCTATAGGAGGAGAGTATCACCCTCTATGTCAAGGACCAGCTGGAGTGCATGGAACTCTGCGTGGGGATGGATGAGGAGCCAACAGAGAGCTTATGGGTCAGGATTAAAGGGAGGGAAGGGACAGGTGACATTACAGTGGGCATCTGCTACAGGCCACCCGACCAGATGAGGCCCTCTATAGACAGATAAGAGCAGCCTCATGTTCACAAGCCCTGGTCCTCATGGGGGACTTCAGTCATCCCAATATCTATTGGAGGGGCAAAACAGCAGGGCATAAGCAATCCAGGAGTTTCCTGGAATGCATTGATGATAACTTCCTTCTCCAAGTGATAGAGGAGCCAACAAGGAGAGGTGCTATGCTGGACCTTGTTCTCACCAACAAGGAGGGGCTGCTGGGGAATGTGAAGCTCAAGGGCAGCCTTGGCTGCAGTGAAATAAAACGGTGGAGTTCAAGATCCTTAGGGTAGTGAGGAGGGAGCACAGTAAGCTCACTACCCTGGACTTCAGGAGAGCAGCCTTCGGCCTCTTCAGGGATCTGTTTGGTAGAGTACCATGGGATAAAGCCCTGGAGGGAAGAGGGGCCCAAGAAAGCTGGCTAGTATTTAAGGATCACCTACTCCAAGCTCAGGAGTGATGCACCCCAGCAATGAAGAAGTCAGGCGAAAAAACCAGGAGGTCTGCATGGATGAACAAGGAGCTCCTAGACACACTCAAAGACAAGAAGGAAGCCTACAAAAGGTAGAATTGATGATGGGTAGCCTGGGAGGAACACAGAGAAACTGTCCAAGCAGCCAGGGATCAGGTTAGGAAAGCTAAAGCCCATATAAGATTACATCTGGCCAAAGACATCAACGGCAACAAGAAAAGCTTCTACATGTACATCAGTGATAAAAGGAAGACCAGAGAAAATGTGGGCCCTCTCCAGAAGGAAATGGGAAACCTGGTCACCCAGGATATGGAGAAGGCTGAGGTACTTAATGATTTTTTTTGCCTCAGTCTTCACTGGCAAGGGCTCCAGCCACACCACCCAAGTCACAGAAGGGAAAAGTAGGCACCGGGAGAATGAAGAACCCCTCATTGTAGGTGAAGAGCAAGTACACGATCATGTAAGGAACATGAAGATACATACATCCATGGGACCTGATGAAATCCATCCATCAGTCCTGAGGGAGCTGGAAGATCAAGTTGCTAAGCCACTTTCCATTGTATTTGAAAAGTTCTGGCAGTCTGGTAAAGTTCCTGCTGACTGGAAAAGAGGAAATGTAATCCCCATTTTCAAAAAGGGGAAAAAAGGAAGACCTGGGGAACTACAGGCTGGTCAGTCTCACCTCTGTGCCTGGTAAGATCATGGAGCAGATCCTCCTGGAATCTCTGCTAAGGCACATGGAAAATGAGGAGGTGATTGGAAACAGCCAGCACAGCTTCACCAAAGGCAAGTCATGCCCGACAAATTCAGTGGCCTTCTACGACAGCATTGGCGGATAAGGGGAGAGCAACTGACATCATGTACCAAGATGTATGCAAAGCATTTGACACTGTCCCACATGACATTCTTGTCTCATAATTGGAGAGACACAGATTTGATGGATAGACAACAAGGTTTCACTGAATTTTTTTTTAGAGTTGGAAGGGACCATATAGATCATCTAGTCCAACTCCCCTGCTGAAGCAGGATTGCTTAGAGCATGTTACTCAGGACTGCATCCAGGCGGGTCTTGAAAATCTCCAAAGAAGGGGACTCCACAACCTCCCTGGGCAGCCTGTTCCAGGGCTCTGGCACCCTCACCGTGAAGAAGTTCTTTCTCATATTCGAGTGGAACCTCCTATGTTCCAACTTGTGCCCGTTGCCCCTCGTCCTGTCACTGGGAACCACTGAAAAGAGTCTGGCTCCCTCCTCCTTCAACCCACCCTTGAGATACTTATAGGCATTGATAAGGTCTCCCCTCAGCCTTCTCTTCTCCAGACTAAAGAGTCCCAGCTCTCTCAGCCTTTCTTCATAAGGGAGATGCTCCAATCCCTTAATCATCTTTGTTGCCCTTCGCTGGACTCTTTCCAGTAGTTCCCTATCCCTCTTGAATTGGGGAGCCCAGAACTGGATGCAATACTCCAGTTGTGGCCTCACCAGTGCAGAGTAGAGGGGGAGAATGACTTCCCTCAACCTACTAGCCACACTCTTCCCTATGCAGCCCAGGATTCCGTTGGCCTTCCTGGCCACAAGAGCACACTGCTTGCTCATTGTCATTTTGCTGTCTACCAGGACTCCCAGATCTTTCTCTTCGGAGCTTGGCTCCAGCAGGTCCACGCCTAACCTGTATTGGTGCCTGGCATTCTTCTCGCCCAGGTGTAGGACCTTACACTTTTCCCTGTTGAACCTCATGAGGTTCTTCCTTGCCCAACTCTCCAGCCTGTCCAGGTCTCGCTGGATGGCAGCACAGCCCTCTGGGGTGTCAGCCACCCCACCCAACTTGGTATCATCAGCAAACTTGCTGAGGGTTGGTAAGGAATTGGCTGGATGGTCACACTCAGAGTTGCGGTCCACAGCTTGATGTCCAAGTGGAAACCAGTAACGAGTGGCGTTCCTCAAGGGTCAATACTGGAACCGGTGCCGTTTAACATCTTTGTTGGAGACATGGACAGTGTGACTGAGTGCACCCTCAGCAAGTTTGCCAATGATGCCAAGCTGTGTGGTATGGTCAACATGCTGGAAGGAAGGGATGCCATCCACAAGGACCTTGACAGGCTTGAGAGGTAGGCCCATGCCAACCTCATGAAGTTCAACAACGCCAAGTGCAAGGTCCTGCACATGGGTCAGGGTAATCCCAAGCACTAATACAGGCCAGGCGAACAGTGGATTGAGAGCAGCCCTGAGGAGAACTTGGCCATGTTGGTGGATGAGAAGTTCAACCTGAGGTAGCAATGTGCGTTCACAGCCCAGAAGGCCAACTGCACCCTGGGCTGCATCAAAAGAAGCATGTCCAGCAGGTCGAGGCAAGTGATTCTGACTGTCTGCTCTGCTCCCGTGAGACCCCACCTGGAATACTGCATCCAGCTTTGGAGTCCACAGCACAAGAAAGATGTGGACCTGTTGGAGCAAGTCCAGAGAAGGGTCACAAAGATGACCAGAGGACTAGAGCAGCTCTCCTATGAGGACAGGCTGAGAGAGTTGGGGTTGTTCAGCCTGGAGAAGAGAAGGCTTCGGGGAGAACTTATAGCAGCCTTCCAGTACCTGAAGGGGGTTTGCAAGAAAGCTGGAGAGGGACTTTTTACGAGGGCAGGTGGTGATGGGACAAGGGGTGGTGGCTTCAAACTGGAAGAGGGTAGATTTAGATTAAATACTGGGAAGAAATTTTTTTTGCTATGATGGTGGTGAGGCACAGGAACAGGTTGCCCAGGGACGTTGTGGATGCCCCATCCCTGGAAGTGTTCAAGGCTGGTCTGGATGGGCCTTTGAGCAACCTGGTCTAATGGGAGTTTTCCCTGTCCGTGGCAGGGTGGTTGAACCAGATGATCTTTAGTGTCCCTTCCAACCTAAACCATTCTATAATACTTATGCAAGCTTTTCTACACACATGGAATATTTCTCAAAAATAGTTTTTACCAGTAAAACTGTAATATTGCTTGGGCCATCTACCTAAAGCAGTATCATGGTTTGTCTTTTTATTTTTCATTTAAGCTTATTCCCATGGTATGAGGAAAAAAAGTTAGCAGAGAGTAGAGTCCAGTCCAGTTGCCCATTTCAGGTTGTCAATACTAATATCAGCATACGAATACAGAGATCTAAGAGGCCTCCAAATATTGCATTACTTTTTCTCACCATTAATGCTCCTAAATAGCATTGCCACATAACTTTTAATGCATCTAAGCAGCTTTGCATTACTATGCTTATCAAAATAATGCTACTGATCCAAAATAGTTCCCAGCGTTGTAAGTCAATGATTCAGTTTTATGATCTCTTGGATGACTGCTGTAAGTAAGATATCGTGCTTACTTTGTGAGTTTGAAAAGGCAAAAATTATTTAAAGCTGGAAATCAAAGTCTTGATTCTTTCCCTTAAAAAAAGAAGACTCAAGGAACATGCTTGGACACTGCTAGGGAATGTTGCTATTACTTCCTCAGCAGGAAGATTAAAAATCCAGGATTTGACAACAAAAAGGCACTTCCTTCACCTATGAAAGCCCAGCATGAGATCCATGCTCTTTTTTACTACTTAAGAAGTAGGAGTTCTACTCCTTCTACCCAGCCTGAGCCCCTCCTAAAAGACCAATCACCGGAGCCAGTGGAACTGCATTCAGTGCAATACTAGCTTTTGTAATCTTTGATCCAGTTCAATAGGAGTTTTAATGCAGCTTGTTTTATAAAACAACAACAAAAAAGATTTTAAATGCTCCTAATTTCAGAAGTTCAGCACTTAACAGATGTGAAACAATCTTTTTTTGACACTAGGCTGCATTAGGCTACCTCTGACCTATTAGACTTCAAGTTATTTGAAACATTGACCATCTAACCTACGAGTCAATTCTTGCTACTGTTATCATAATGTTTCATTTCCAAGACTAAAGTAATTTTATTTTAAAGGCTCAGACAAGTGACAGAAATTATGTATTTTAAATATAATATCTCTTCTACAACAGAAGTTGAGTTTATTAGAATATTTATGCTCTAAGCCATACTCAAACTGTTCCTGCCAGGATTACACAAGTGTGATGCAAGAAAACCCCACACACTAACACAGATGCCAGTCACCACAGAAGCTGTTGCAAGGATGAATTCCTGCCCGCTACAAGTAAGACACGGGCTGGTGTTCACATTTGCTCGCACATTAGCATAAAAAATAAAGCAAATATACCTAAAGCAAAAAGACACAGTTACTTAATGACAGAAGGGAAAGAGCTTCTTGATTATGCACACAAAGCCATCTGAGAAATAATGTTTGCTCTTGTAGCTCCCCAAGAGCTACAGGGTTTCCTAACTGCTCTCTATATGAAGTTCAAAAATACATCTTTAAATAAATGCTACTAAACTTCTCCTACAAGTCAGCTTGTTAGAAAACAAAAAAACATTTAAATAGTGCATTCTTTAATTACAAACACCACCACCTCGGCCCAAATCTTTCTCTCCTTGTTTTGTTTCTCACCTGAGTCTTATCAGATGGTATGTAGATATGTAACTGTCAAGTCATTTGAGGAAATCTTATGTACTCTTTCTAGGAGGTTGATTAAACTGTCCATTAGTGAGGCTTTTATAGCATCAACATTTGTGACACTCTAGCAGGTAAATGTTGCCACTGGTGGACATTATTTACAAGTAGGTGAAGCATAGAGTTTGCAACATTGATTTAGTTTTAGATTTGTTTTCAAGTTACAAAACTCATTCAGCCATAGTAGCATCAACCCACATTTTAAAATCTAGAAGTAGAGTCAATCTTCTACAGTGCTCCATCACATTAGGGATTTAAATCTTCCATGTAATTAAAGCACGAGATTTGCTGCTCTAGATACAACTCTTTCACATAAAGCAAATGGGAAGTGCCCAATGTTAGAGAAAGGCAACACAGTGAATAAAATTGCAGTCATGGGTGGACAGTATGGGCAAACATTCTAATCGGCTAAAAATCCAGACTTAGTTACAACAGTATATAAAGACAAAAATAAAGGCTGCTATACAATCCATAACAAGCCAAACATTCTCTCATGTAACTAATCCCTGATATATTTATTGCTCATTATATTAACTGAAAATTGAATAATTCAGACAAGCTGATATGTGGTGTTTGAATTTTTGGAGTCATATAATTTATTTACTATGCATTTGTTAAACTATTTTTCATTCTATCCCCTAAAAGCATTAGCAGAAAAATCTGTCAAGAAAGAATTTTGAAGGCCCTTCTTATAGATCAATCAAAAAGTTCCATCAGCACAAGTATTTGATAAATAGAAATTAATGAACTACTATTTAAACTTCATCACAAGTGTCAGAGGTCTAAAACAACAATGCTTAATTAAGATGATGTGTGCCTTGAGTCTTCTCCCGGGAAACTGGTGAATCACAGCAGATTCCCTTCATTGCCAAATATATTCACAAAATTATATGAACACATCTGTTAAAAATATGTGACTGACATCAAGTCTCCTGCTGTTAATTCAGATTGATTACTTGTTAAACATAATTAAATGAGGCAGGAGGGAGGTTGTTAACTGTTGTTTACATTAGGATATATAAAATAATAGGGGGAAAGCAGTTGCAGTATTTAAGGAGAGGCTGAGGTACTGTTTGAACAGCAAAGTTTATACATTTGAGATGAAACACGTGATACAACTGTAAGAAAACTAATGCTTCCGTTTCATTTTTCACTCTTGTGTGCCTACTGATTTAACAGATTTCAGTGCCTGAATAATATAAACCAGGCATGGTGGACCGTTTGTTATTTCTGACAAGAGATAAATTATATTCTCTCATCATTGAGCGATGACTGCTTCTAAATCCTATTACTTCACCATACTGCCTGTTTACAGAAACGAATGCATTACTAGATGAAACAGTCCTGAAAGTACATTGCATCTAACTAGAGAAATGTTTTCTACAAATTTCATTTCCTGTGTACATTGCCATTCCTTTGAATCTCAGAGCCAGAATGAATCTAACCAACTGAAATTGAAAGAGTGTAAACCTGAAATGATAGAGTCAGATCAGGTCTTTTATTTCAATTTTTTTAAACTTATCATGATTTTGCCTGTTAAATGACTGTACTTCTTTCTGGGCTAGACCTCAGGAGCCTTCCAGGAAAACCTCTGCTTCCAATCTTTCAATTGTTTATCCAGAAAGCTCTGATTCAGGAAATCCATTTTAGGAACACAGATATTGTTACTGCAACTCCAACCTCTTGAAAGAGTGGTACCTCCACAAGTGAAATTCACATTACCTTTAGCTGTTGAATTTTAGGCATGGTGTTTTCCTGTCTTCTGGCATATTACTAGCAAAATTTGTTTGCCTTTCCTGAGAGTTAATCAACTTGTGGATTAGTAAAGTTTGACATTTTAATCTTATCTGCTCATCTCAAACACTCTTGTTCCTGCACTTTGGAATGAAAAAAGGTAGAGGAAACTGGAAGGGAAGAAGACAGCATTGAGAAACATTAAGAGACAGACACCACAAGAGAGGTTTTCAGCTGGCAAAAACATGCAGTCTCATGGATTGCAATAGAACTGTTCTGATTTAAACCAGTTGAGAATAGCCTTATAATTACAATTGTACCCATTTAGGAAGTCAGTATTATGAGTGCAAAATTAAACATAAAAATTCTTTAGAGTTACAAATGGGGTTTACTTAAACACAATACCTTCAAACAGTGACACATTTACAAGTGTTTTCTGCTAAAAGTGCTCTTCTTTTTGTCCCATAATTCAGGTTGTAACATCTGTATAATTAATCTAGAATGAAAACTGTCAAGCTATCAGAATGACTTGTCTGTTAACACTGGACCAAAAAAATGTTAAAAATCTCAAGCCAGGGCAAAAGGTAATCTGTGACTTTATTGCACTTGTTGCTGGGGGGGAACTGACAGGAGAGACTCGGTAACTCAGTAACTGAGTCCTCCTTAACAGGAAATTCATTAACAATCTTTCATTCCTGTCCTAACCCACCCCAGGTGAATCTGTTAATCAACTGATGAGCTCTGTTATTCAGAGCTCATAGACCCTAAGTTATGAACTCTCAAAGCCACAGAAGGGCAAGTTCCACATTCAGGAGGAAGAGCTGGCACAGAAGATAAATAGTAGGTAAATGAATTTATAGCACATGCTTAGAGGAAATGAAGAGTGTAACAGCTGCATATGCAAGATACACCTATGACTACAGTGACAACTTTAAAAAAAAAAAAAAAAAACACAAAAACTATCAACAAAACAAAAAGGAAAGAGACCAATACAACGTCTATACATCACATTTAAATAAAGTTCAAATTCTGGATTATGTATTAAAAGAAGTTTTGAGTCAGAACTACTCTAAGACCTCAGGCTGAGGAAATGTCTCTTCTAACAGGTACAGCATTCGCAGACCTGGTAATGAAAACAACTGGATGGTATTTTACTCTCCATAGAAAGAAGGTTGTTAATAAGATGTGTCTTCAGGCTCAGGGGAAGCAAATCCAAAGTCAAATGGTACACAATTAAGCCTGTTAGTTAAGAATTCCACAGCCATAATATTCTTTTAAATACCAATAACAAACTAACTAAACCTATTCACACAAGTTTTTGATGTTGTTTCAAAGCAGTAGTTGAAGAAGCACCGCACAACACTGAGTAGTATTTATTAAATCTTAACCTAAAATATCAATTACCATGAGTTGTCAAGGAGAGTGGAAATGCAACAGGGGCATATTAAGCATAATAAGCCTGCTGAAATTTTTCCTGTTATGAATTATTTTCAAACTGTAAATACACCACCTTGTAAGTAAGAGAATTGGGCAGGTTTTTTGTTCTTTAAAACTTGAAGCATTTTTCTTATTGTTTCACACTTGCTTATATGTGTGCAAAAAGTAAAAAATATTTTTATGCATAAACTTAGTATGTCCTTCTGTGGAATATCATTAATGAAAAACCCACAATGCAGATTCCTGGTAGATAAGAGGTTGAGCCATAACTGTCTCACTGAGGGAATTTCACTAATTAACTCCACAATTGAATTTGTCCCTCTGAATAAAATCATGGTCACTTCAGGAAGCAAACCACTATCTGATTAAGAGATGGTGTTATATTCTTCAAAGAGAAGTCTCAAGCTCTATTGTGAACCATTTTAATACCTTGACATTTTGGTCCCCATGATTTTTTCTTACAGTTATTACTATATCCTGGAAAACTACTGTTGGCTATGAAGTATTAGCTCTAATTGTTTTCATCTTTATATTGACTGTACTGGAATCTCTCAAGAAGTCACTCATAACTGTGCTCCAAGATCATGGGTTTGCTTTATAAAAGATAAAACGATTTTTAGTATTAAGCTAGGAAAAGGATAGTAGAATTTTGTAGCGTACACAAGTCCCCTCAGACAGACAGAGTTTCCTTATTTAAGATGTGGGGAATATGATTTGAGTCTCAGCCTGAAGGGCTTTGAATTCAGGTCTCTCTCCTCCTAAGCTCTACCTGGGTTGGTATAAAGGATGTATCCTACCAGCAGCTGTTCTTTAGAAAATAAGTCCTACTTATTTCTTTGGACAGTGGAGGAAA
>KZ507711.1:22352-34723 GCA_002844005.1 Limosa lapponica baueri
AGAGGGTGGGACCAAAGAAGGAATAGCCAAGCAAGAGGAACAGTGTACGGTGGGAAGGATGAGTTCAGCCACCCTAGAGAGGGATGAAACTGGAGGCTGTGGGGCCAGGGTGAAGTAAGGTGGCCATTACCATGGAATTTATTCCTGGCCCAAGCTCCCTGCAAACGCACACAGCATTACCTTCATCTTTCTTCTCCATAGGACCCACCAGGCACACTCCTCACTTTGTTCTCTTATTTGTTATCAAAATACAGAAGTCCTAATGAAGGTTCAAAGGAAAAAAAATCAGACGTATGAAGGTATTTAGGACCATAAAAATGCAGATGAGCACCTGCACAACTAGATCCTACCTTTTCAGATTTGGTGTGCAACTGCCTTCTAGCTTAGACAAGCTGGCAACAGAAAATCTGTTACAAAAAAATCTTTTCAGCTTTGTATTTCCCTGTATTGTTTCACTGTTGTAAATATCAAATGGTAGCTTTGCAAAAAAGTAGTCACTGCTTTGAGTTTTATTTTATTTTTTATCATTATGCATTCTACTCTATATACCGAATCCAAAAATCTTTAAGGTCTTTATGCCTGTTCTTTCAGGCTGTAAGCTTGAGAGCATGCAGCTGAAGTGTTTCAAGAGGGCATTATTATTTCTTTAGTCTGTAGTTCCTGTTGATTTAGATCCTCTCGATAGTGTCTGTGGAGAATGCAGTACTGAAATGAAAATAGATCCATCTCATGAAGTTGTATTTACTACCATTTCAATTAACTTAGTGTGTGGGTAATGGAAAAGAGAGTCAGATTGTAATTACCTTCTTCAACTTTGCCTTGGAAGCACATGTTCAAAGCATCAAAGAAATTGTCAATATCTATACGCTTGCAGAGTAACATGAAATGTTAAATCTGATACCAAATCATCCTGCTTACTTTATCCCAGGTTTAATGAGAAAATGAAATATTCAGTGTATTCTGTCAATACACACTGTTCCTGCATTTTGACTGCAGGGTATAGGTCCATTTGGCCCAAGTACTACTCACGTAAATGTATATACTTCTTTAACTTAATAAAGATAACCCTCAAATCAATTTTTCAGCTATAAGCCAATAAAGTCAAGTCCAGGAAAGAGGATCTTATGTTGTTAAAGAAAACACAAAAAGGGCTGAAGAACATTTATCATGAGATGCATCACAGCAAAAAAACTACCAGAAATTTTTTAAAGCTCTTCAGTAAAAGAAAGGTGTTGACTACAAGCTGATTTTGACATGCTGGTTTTTGCCAAGTAACTGCAGACTATCAAGACATTATAACTGACTTTAAAGGCTTTTCTTGTTTGTTTGCTTATGCTCTGACAAAATGACGGGCAAGAAAATTCAAGAGCATCATGTACTCTATTATGTACGACTTAAATAGCAAGGTAGAATCTTTGCAGGTGTTTAACATCTTTGACTCAGATTCAGTCACAAACATACATTAACTGATCTTTGCCATAATTGTATGCTAAGGTTTATAGAAGCCTTAATTGCTAGTAGGATTGACATTTATTTTCCAGAAAGACTCTTTACTCACAAAGAAGTTTTAATTATAAAGCTAGGATTTCAAAGTGCAAGAGGAATGTGCCCACCAACTTCCATGGCTGTGGAGTTCATTTGTTTTTGGAAATCAAAAAACTTCTGGCAAAGTTAGCTGATCTGATAGTTTATTAAAACAAAGCCTAAAGCCCTGTAAGATCCTCAAGCGGACAGACTCCATGGATTAGAGAGTAGCTAGAGTCCCTTCAAGGCAACTGCAATTTGCTTCAGTCAACCTGAGGAAAAGGAAAGAGGGTGTCCTCCCAGAGCCACCCCATTCTCATGGTCTGAACACCTCTGTTTCAAACCAGATGGAAAAGGAAAATGCTTGTGCTCAACCTCCACAAAGGAATCATGTATCAAGGCAGACACAGCCAACCTCTCAATACAACAGCAGGCTACTCAAGTTAGCCCTGGCTTTACAAACCAAGACTGTAGTCAATCAACTAAATTTGCATTTAACTTCAAGGAGCTCTAGGGGAAACAGCCGAATCATAAACTGCTCGGCCAAACTGAAACATCACAGGCCCTAACTCTGCTTGCTTCTCCCTGGTTATTCCTGTTGACTAATCTGAATATCTAGCCACTTCTCACGGACAAAGACGAAAGCAGTTGTTATGGGAACCGTTAAAAAATTTATTTTGGACTGATTTTTCCATTAGCATGACTTTAAAAGTCACAAAATGATACTTCACCAAGAAGATAGCCAGCACGCGTTTCAAACTAAGGGTAGCCATGCAAGGTGCCACAGAGCTTGCTTTGGCTAAATGGAGCAAGGTCCACACGGCTGGGTAGACGATACTTCTCTACGGAAAAAACAGAAAAGCTCAAAAGTGTTGCAGAGTCTTCAATTCTTGTGATTGTACTCCTTTACATGCTGCAAAAAACACACAGAGAAAAACATTCTGGAATGCATGAGTTCTCAAATCTCCGTAGGTCAGTAGGTCAAAAGATTATTGGCTTGTGACCTGCACACACCAATATAAATGGTGTGTGCCCACACAGGCCGAAGAGAAAGGCAGAACCACGCAGGTAGAAGAAAATGGGGAGAGAGGTCTTTGCACAAATGTAGCATAAAGCTAGTAACCAGAGAAAAAAGTTTCCTAAGAGTACAAGTAATTAATCTCTGAAAAAGCTTGTCAAAGGACATGGCAAATTCATCACTACTTGATGGCTTTAAATAAGAGTGTATTTTCAGAAGATGTGCTCCATTTCAGCTACAAAATATTAAACTCTACAGGATTCACTTACATAATCTGAAAAATAATTCCCTTCTCAGTGCAAGTTCCCAGATAAAAGTTTTGTCAGGCAAACAGCTGGATCAGGCCAGTGTAATGCTACCTCCTCCTCCACACCCTCCAAAATTTAAGCAGTGTATATTTTATAAGTAGTAAAGGAGGGTGGAGGGGAATTACTAGTATTTATCTTGAAGGCAAACTTAAAGCTCCTCTCACACAACAGATGGCTCTAAAATCCCCCATGTATTTTCTTCTTAATTCTTAAGCAAAGTGCAAGCACTTAATTTCTTTTTTGTTTTAAGCAAACTATCATTCTTCCCTGTTTCAGAAAAGAATGCAAAAATTTCCATCTTAGTAATAATTAATGAATTGAACAAAACTCACTGTTATTGAAGCTAGTGTGCACTGGTATGTTTTTAGCAAGTATACATAAAACTCTTTACTATAGTCAGCAAATTCCTTTTCCTTTGACATGTTCCTGGTTCCTGGAGGACTGGACCTTGACAGGGAAGGTTATTCCCCAAAGCTTCTTGAGACTTCAAAGCAAGTTAACATGTTGTATTGGGCTGAAACTTTTCAAATTTAGCTAGCAGAGTGGCTTCCAGGAAAATCAGCTCAAACACGGGTCGTTCTGGCCTAGATCTTGGATGTGAGGCTTCCCCTGCCCGAACAGGCTGTGCTCTAGAAAGTTGATCACACTAGAAGGTAGTTTTGACTTGCAGATGAATTCCCACCTTCACAACTATCTCAACGGACTGCTAACACAAAATCATCCTCTCGGTACTAAAAAGTATATAGTTCTACAGTGGCACAGGAGTGCACAGAGCAGTGAGTAAGGAATCCTATATGCAATGAAGAAAAACATCAGGTATAAACCACCCACGCTGCTCTTTGCCAGGACTGTTGTTGCGATGTGCTCACTCCCACGCACTGGCAATGTCGTGGCATTTGCTCAGCGCTGACCCTGAGGGTGAAGCACTATCTCGGAAATAGGCGATATTCCTGGCTGCGTCTCCTTTGTTCTTTTGAAGCTTGTCATTTAAATTTCAATTCAGCCAGCAAATGCTTGGTTTGAGATTTGATGGGACTACAGGAAAATGCAGCATGATTTACGTGTATTAAACTTGCAGGTCTGAAGTGGTGCCCTAAAATTAAGACTTTTGTCAGCAATAATCACCATATCCATTCATTTTGCACTGTATACTCACAAGATTATTTCTATGACAATGCTTTCAAGAGGGTTCGGATGAAAATGTGGAAATCTAATCTCATTAGAGAAGATCTGAAGGTAGCTAAGGACATGAACTCTTGCAATTACATCTTTGAAGACATGTACACTGCTACTATTAATACGAGTTCATACCAATTTGAATCAAATGCATGGGATATTAATTTACATCTACTTAAAACCAGGATATGAAGCACATGGGAAGACATTGTTTTAGAAGTGTTTCTTTTTTAAGATACGACAATTTTTGCTTTATAAAAACACTAGAGTATCTGAGCAACTAACAATTTAAAAATGAAAGCAACCCCTTCCCTATTACTGACACACAGCTGCAATTCAAGTAAGCTCACAACATTTCTTGAACACAGGAACAACAGTTTTTATTTACAGATCCACAGCCAAGTACCAAAACATCTTTCAATAAACCAATTAACTCCCATGTTTCAGCAAGATCATTCTCACAGTGCTCAGGCCAGCTCCAGCAACAAATATCATCTCCTTCCAGCCGGAGAAGATATTCCCACTCATATCTGACAAACAACTCTCCCGTATCACCACGTACTTTAGCAAGCCACAGTGCACTGCTAAATGCAGCCGTGCCCCAAACACCCCCCAAGCACCCCACCCGTTTCTGCTGCCGGGAGCGTTGCACACTCTTCGTTACGGCAGCACTGCAATGGCAATTATCTGTACAAATCGTTTTCCTCTTGCCTCCTGCTCCTCATTCCTAACTATCCCTAAAGCTGAAGGAACAGTACGAAGTCCTGAGCATACTCTGAGATTAAGCACAAAACCCTTGCAAATTAAGAGCATTTTAAGTACACACTCCTAGCTAGATTAGCATTTCTGTCTCATGGAGACATTCTTTTCATTTGCAAAATTATGTTTGTTCGTAAAACCATTTACCTGCATTCATCTAAAGCATACTTTTAGGAAGGATGTTTTTCTACAAAAGATGCCTCAGCTGACATACAAATGTCATTGAATCGAAAACAAAAAGCATATCCTATCTAACAAGAGATAAGCAGGGAAAGCGAAGCTTTTCAGGAGAAAAAAAAATAGGATGGTGAATGCAGACAAAGAATTTGAGATAATTGGAAGCAGTCATTTTCACGGACTCTGGCTTTGCACTTTTTCATTACACAAAAACTAGACTACGCATTTTAAATTCGGTATGTCAACTATTGTAGGGCTAACAGGCATTTGAGCATTTATATTTCATATGTGCATCATGCAACTAGAAAGAGTGACTATTTCAGAAAAGCACCATATGTCAATCTCAAAGTTATAATTACTTTGCTTTCTTTGATTTGTCCTCTCAATTTTTTCTCTTTCTAGACAGCAATGAATAGAATGAATACGTGAAGAACATTAGAATGCTGTGAAATTTAATAATAAAACAGCAGAAGGAAATCTGTTAACTTTCTAAGCAACTACACTGTTTAATGACATCATTCAACAATGACACCATTCCAACAGTAAGCTTTCAAGTTTCATTTTGTTCTCTCAGATCAAACACGAAAATTCCATAAATACCAAAAGTGTCAAAATAAGACACTTTAAAGATGAGTAAAACTTGCTCTTCTTCTAAAACTTAGTGTACGATATATGTTTAAAATTACATACAAGGATATTTTAGCTAAACCAGTTACTAAAACAAGCAATCAGCCATCAGAGAACTTGACGTTTTCCAATTCTGAGAAACAGTCTTGCTAAAACCCCTGACGTTATTATTTCAAGCAGCAATTGCATTAAGTTGGTCACCTCAACAAGCTGGCACAAGACTGCCACCTTGTGAAAAAAAAAATTAGATCTGTATTAACAGACAAAAATTGTCTGTCCCCAGTACAGAATACTTTTTCCTACAATATTTTTAATAGAACAAATCCATATGGTTTACCTACTCACAAGAAAAGATAAAAAAATAATATCTCAGCATGCACATATTACTTTTGGTGTAAAATTCAAGCTAATTTTGAACGTGAACATGTGTTGTCAAAGAACTTAAAAGGAATGAAATACAGAATGCTCACAAATAACAGAAAATGCAGTTCACAGCACACAGGATTATCAAACAAACTTCCTATCTTCCCAAATAACAACCTATTTTTAACTAAAAGTAAAAAACAATGTGTTCAATTATTTGTCTTTTTTTTTCCACCTCAAAACAATTCAGCCATGCTGTGGCTGTTCAGCTCTCTTATTTTTATTATTCTGAGAGTTATTGAAAAAAATATCATCTTTCTGTCTGAGAAAAACTGATTCTGAGCCTTTATTTTTAAATAGTGATTATAAAAACGTTAGCTACGCTATTTTTGGTTTCATCTTGGACATTTCAACAAATTAGTGTGATTTTTTCCTAAATGGATAGCGGATTAGTAAAATTTACAATAAATCATCGTTTTTATGCTACTGTAAGTAACTTCATTGCCAAATGACATCTGCTGAGGAATTAACCTAAAGTAAACAATTATGATTTGACTGAAAGAAGAGGACCTTGGCAACATAAACCAGGATAAACACAGTCCTTTCTGCATGTCTTTAAGACAAATAGCTAATAAATTACAAACAACTATAATAGAAATAGTTCAGGAGCAAAATACTAAAAATTAATTTTCCAAAAGATACTTGCTCCAAGATTATAAAGTATGTTTAACTATTTCTTGTATCTAGATTTAAACAATGTTACTGCTACTGATATTTGTTAAATTTCTAAGAGTTGTTGATGGAATTTGGAGACCCTTCTTTATGACTAATTATGATGTAATTACAACCTTCTTGATTTCTGAGACTGAATCAGGCTAACATTGAATATTACCTGCAAACTGCCTGTGGTTCATCAGCAAAAATGAAAACATAGCTTTACTCTAAAAACAAATTCTCCTTTCATGTTTTAGTAATTCATGGACTTTTCTTCTTTAATTTAAACTTATATGAACTCAGCCTGCTTTTAAATTAGCAAAATACATTGAGAATAATTGTACTCTTAAATTAAAATAGACAGTATACTGATAAATCACATGATAAAATATTATGCCATTTTAGAATATTGGTTAAGAAAAAGCCAAGAGCTCGAACACATCTCTCTACCTGCAATTTTTATAGTCTGGAGCTCATTAGAAAGGTATTTTTTTCTAAATTTTGGGGGGGACTTTTTGCATTCACTTTTCTTTACAAAAGAAATGCATTAAAATTGTATATATTTAAACTCGGTTCTTTTCACTTGAATCGCGGCTGCCATCGCTGCAAAGTAGGAAGCATAAACACTCTCTTAACAGTGTTGATAATCAAAGGCATTCAGATACCAGTATCGATAGACACGCTGGACAAAACAAAACACCTGTAGGCTACGTGAGCACAGGAATTTTTGATCTTGTCAAGCAAATGAACACCTGCTCCTCCCCATAAAGCCAGAAAAAAAGAACAGATCTAGAAGACAAATCAGAGTTCTAGCCAGAGCCCCATCCCTTCCCATATTACCATTTCAACTCAATCAGTACTAGTATTTCAGGACACAAATGAAGTTGTACTGAAACACGCGTATGATCTTTACCTTGTTTATGTTTTTACTGGCATGGTATACAAAAACAGAATTGGAAGCAAAAGGCATGCAAGACTCCCCCCCTTCGCCCCAGATCTGCCAAACTAAAACCACAACACAAGACGTCATCCTGGACTCTTCAAGAACCACACTGGATTCTTGAAAAGCAACCCATTTCTGATTTCTCTAGTCTCTTCAACTTGATAACGCAAATAAGGAGTGACCAAAAATGGCTTTCTCTATGGTATACACATTATCAACAAATTACATACTGGCAACAGGCCAAGAAGCAAACAGGGACCTGGCAAAGGTCCAAAATTCAATACACATAAACCTACTCATTGAAGAGTGGCTTTAAGCCTTCCTTAGAAGAAAGAAGGTTGCAAAAACATTGGACAAGAGAATCTGAGTTAACCACGCTCTTCACAGTGTTAGCAGAGGGAAGAGATCAGAGCCAGGACATTGATCTGCATACCGTAAAAGAAAAAAAATAACCCTACCAATGTGAGTAAATAGCTCCACAGTACTGACCTTTTGAGAAACAATTCAATTTCAGAGTGACTGGGGTGGCAATAATATGATACATTTGCACAGATTTGGCTGCAGTATATTCATTACAGAACAAGAAAGAAATTAAAGATGCTATACAGTATGTGAAGTTTTGGATCCCCACTGCCACACAATTTAGTTATATTTATAAAACTGCTTAACAGTTAACTTTAAGCGATCAAACATTTTTGAGTCTAGTTAAAGTCATTTACTGACAGGAATCATTACAGCCTTCTTTTATTCTGATGATAATGCATTAGATCCTTTAAAAAAATAAATATATATATACACATTGTATTTTACCTTTGTAAAGCAAAATATATACTCCCTAGTTCCATTAAACTTGTACATATATGAAAAGCCCTTAAAAGAACAATTCAGTAACGCCATTAGTATTTCTTTAAGATTACACGTCAAAGATCTTAGAAACACTCAGTTCAACTTGGGAGCGCACTCGTATCCTACTTCAATACAAACCTGTGAACACAGAACCTCAGGACGTAAAAGCCTGATTATTTAAAAGAGTATTCATTAGACTGCATTCCACTGTGTAACGACACATTTCAGTCTGACATACATAAATTACTCCCCTGCTAATAGGTCGCATTATCAACTGCAATTTATCTTTTGTTGTGCAATAACATTTATTCCCCAAAGAAGGTACACGCACATGGCCTCCACTGCATTTTCTAAGTATCAGTTTGAAATAAAATTTTCAAAATGCTCTAATGATTTAAAAGCCTACATTCTGTTTGCAAAACTAATGTAAGCATTTATTGACAAAAAATCATGAAAATTCAGTGGGACGTAGGAGGTTTTGAAAACATTATACTTCAATAGCGGTTTGTACCTTGACCGCCAGCAAACCTAGATGGAAGTGCACCCAGAGGGAACAAAAAGATAAAATACTTTGTTTTAAAGAGAAACCTCTGAAACATACTTAGAAACTGTCATACCTTCAAGGGCATGTCACATAGTATTTTATTATAATGAAAAATGACTGTAAACATTTCCCTTATTTCACATTAATTACAGAAAAGTGTTTTCAAATTCCCTCTCATCTTGAATTTGTTAATTCCAGGAGCTCAAATTCAATATATGGAAAATCTTCACATTACAACATACCAGATCTGACATTCAGTTGCAAGAAGCAAACACCTTACTTCCCCAATTCCAACTGGGGTAAAAAGTCCTCACGTAATGCAAAACTTGTTGCTTCATTCCAAAGTCCACAGTCCTGACACAGAACTGGGTTTTCCTAAGGGTGTGGAAGTATAAAAAAAAAAAAAAAAAAGTCACCACATAAACCTCTGGATTTCATCACTATTTGGCCATTGGAATGTTTTGTTTAGAAAAAGATAAAAAGTTACAGCATTCACAACAATATAAAAAGCCAACTCCAGAAGTTGTCTGTATAGAGATGGAAATGGAATATTAAGCCTATATATTAAGAAAGGCAAAATGAAGTAACGAAATTCTAGCAATTTTTGAGGAACTGTGACTGCTAATAAACATACAAAATACATTAAGATCCAGAATATTGATTTTGATTTTAGTGTATCAGCAAAACTCCAGCCAGCAAACATATAGACTGGAACTAATACATATTTTACAAGCTCATGTCTTTGGAAGATTTTTCTCCAGACATAGAATGTATAATGTCTGTTATCTGCTAGTAAATACTTATGAACATAGGTAAATTTCCAGATCAGGAATAAAGAGATGACAGCAATTAAGCTGTATTGCACAGGGTGCTTTCGTAACGACAGAAGGAATTTCCTGATTTTAGTAGGAGTCAATAAATGAGGGAATGAAAAAAAGACAGTAAAGGACAGAAAATAGAACAGCTGAGGAAAGTGCAAACAGGCTTCGTGGCTACTTCTGTCACCAACAACTATCCCACCATTGATGAAGACAAAAACAAAGAACACCGTTACTAATACAATGTATGGCCAAGTTAAAGCAGCAAGTGTAACCAAGTTTTTAAGCGATAGGAGATATTCAATTAGAAACCGTAATATTCTGATCAAATCTGACAACGATCCTTTCCTGGAAGAAATCTTTTCATCTTTCTTTTTCTGTAACTCTGTCTTCCAGGCTTCATTTAGCTTCTCTGCAACAACATTTCCAGCACAGAAAACCGTCCACACAATATTCGTCTGACGAAACATGAAGCCACAAAATCCAAGCAGAGCTGAAGTTTTATGATTACCATAAAGGCACATTAAATAGGCAAAGAGAGTAAAAAATACTGATCCTGGATCGGTATAATAAAGGAATGTAAAAAAATAAAGGGTGGGAAACACTGCAAGAGTTAATGTAGACAAGATTCTCTGGAAACCAGACACAGCCTAGAGAAGAAACAGAAAAATGTGGTTAGCAACTTCTAACAAAAATAAAAAAAAAACCAAACAGAAACCAAATAAAGACTATCATTCTTGAAAATTCCATTAACACAATATAACGTCTCATGCTCTTTGGTTATATTACTGCACAAGCACACATGCCATATTTTTGTTAACCTCTGGCTATGCTAATACAGAGTGTTGGACTATACAATGTTAAAAGACAAATGAAAAGTACGGAACATTATTGCAGGTGAGTTAAAAATATAGCAATGAAAATATACCAACTGCTCTCGTATGTCAAGTGTTCACATACTTGTGGCACTAACATCATTGTGGGAGTATAACTGCTCCCATAGCTAGGATAAAAGAGTTACACTATGGGCAAAAAGAAAAGAAGAAAAAAAATAATCAGTGTTGTATGCCCCTGCAATCTCATCATCAGATTCTGTTTATTTGTGAAACAGCAGAACACATCGTTCTATGCTTACACTATTGCTTCTTTTGAAGTCAGTCCACATAGTGGCCAGTTCCAAGTTTCTAACCTTTGGTGCAGCTTTTATTGTTTATCTTCTTTATAATTCATGAGTTAGAGAAGAAACTTCAAAGAAGGTAGGAGACCACGCAGTTAGAAACTCCTCCCAATTATCCCACACACTACATGATGCAAGGCAATTCACAACATTAAAAAATGTTGCATGATGTTTCTGAATGATCTAGCGTGGGGTGAAACAGCCAGTCACCACCTTACAGAAAAGAATAGAAAAAATGCTGAATTCAAAGAAATGCCAACAATACAACTACACTTTCTAACACTTAGACTACTGTCTTGGAACCTTTTGTTTTCTTACATTTTTATTTCCACCTCCAAGCATAAAATTAGAAGTGTTCTGAAAGTGGAAACACTTTACTGAATTTGACCCAATTCTGTATAGTCTGATCATGTGCTTAAACATGAAGAGTCTCCTGTAAGAAAATACATCAGAAGAAATTTTCCTTATAGTACAGGTATCCTTCAGTTATCAGGGAACAGGAAAAAAAACGTTCTTATGGTTAAATGTGAAACTAAAGAACTTCACTAAGGTGAAAGATTTTTAATAGGCTATTAGCCACTGGAACAATTTACCAACTGCAGTGGTGGATGTTCCACCACTTAAAACACACAATATTCTTGTATCCAAGTTGAACTGTTATGGTGTGGATGAATGGACAGCTAGGCAGGTAAGAACTGGCTGGATGGTTAACAGGTCACACTCCATCCAAAAGTGAGCATAACAACCAGAGTATCACAGGGATCTATACTGGGACCCGTCCTGTTTAACATCTTTATCAATGGTTTGAAGGCAGCAAGAATACACTCTCAACAAGTCTGCATTAGCAAGGGCATAGCAACAGATTAAGGGAAATTACTCTCTCTCTTTACTCTATTTGTTAGGCTGCACCTAGAATACCATGTCCAATTTTGTGTCCTGTGATACAAAAAAGGCAGCAGTAAACTGGAGCAATGGCAGAGGGCCACCAACACAGTTGAGCGCTGAAGCACCTGCCCTGAGAGTAGAAGCTGAGGGAGCTGGCCTTGTTCAGCCTGGAAAATAGATGGCTTGGGGGACCGAAGAGCAGCCACCAATACCTGTGAGGATGTCAACAGGTAAAGTGACCCAGGCTCTCTGAAGCGGTACACGGTGGGAGGACAACAGACAACAGTCAAACTGAAATGAGAGGTTCAGTCACTCTCCATCCTTGGAATGTCTTCCAGCCCCAACCCTGAGAAACGTGGTCTGATCTCAGGGGTGGCCTGCTTCAAGCTGGAGGGTGGACCTTCTAAGGTCCCTTTCAACCTGAATCATTCTCCAGTTATTTCCAATCTGAATTATTCCCTGATTCTAAATATTGACATTAAACCTGGTCTC
>KZ507711.1:52341-63783 GCA_002844005.1 Limosa lapponica baueri
TTTAATCTTCTGATGTTTCTCTACCTCATAAGATCCTTGGTCAGGAAACATACATAAAAAAGAAAAATAAGGGCAGACACTATGGCATAGTAGCCAGCTAGTTTATTTGTTATGACAATGTAGAACATCTGCAGACAAATTTCTTTTCCAATGTATTAGTTTTTGTGAATACCATCATTCCCGACTTCTGTTTAAACACTGTCTTGTTGATGGTAAAATTACTGCACTGTTATTAGTCAGTTAATGTGCAAAAATGGCTTTGTTTACTGTTAACCATTGTCGATGGAGCGGGGGGATGACCCACAATTATTTTGATAGGCCAGGAAAATCTCTTAGCTCTAGTTCTGTCCACAACTTGTCTCAATCATGAAAAGCACTGATTAATGGTATTACATTTAGGATGTGGCTACGTGACCAACTGAAAATGTATTCCAGGACAGCAAGGAAACAGTTGTGTTAATGTGTGTACATAAACCCCAGTCTCTAGACAGAATATCTTCTGGATTTTATTGCTCTGCACCTTATGACTTAGGCTCTAGTATGTACTGCAAAAAACCATCATCTATAGAAAATAGGGCACCCTTTAATTTCTTTGTGGTATAAGTCTAAGTCTCTTCTTGATTTTTGGGTGCTATAAGAAAAGGCACAGTCTCAGTGATTTAACTAGCCAAATCCATCGGCTGGATCGATAGGCTGAGACCAACAGGATGAGTTTCAATAAGGCCAAGTGCCGGGTCCTGCACTTGGGTCACAACAACCCCAGGCAATGCTACAGGCTTGGGGAGGAGTGGCTGGAGAGCTGCCTGGCCGAAAAGGACCTTAGAGTGTTGGTCGACAGCAGGCTGAACATGAGCCAGCAGTGTGCCCAGGTGGCCAACAGCATCCTAGCCTGTATCAGAAACAGTGTGGTGAGTAGGACCTGAGAGGTGATCATCCCCCTGTACTCAGCACTGGTGAGGCCTCACCTCGAGTGCTGTGTCCAGTTTTGGGCCCCTTACCACAAAAAAGACGTTGAGGTGCTGGAGCGAGCCCAGAGAAGGGCAACAAAGCTGGTGAGGGGTCTGGAGAATAAGTCTTATGAGGAGAGGCTGAGGGAGCTGGGGTCCTTCAGTCTGGGGAAGAGGAGGCTGAGGGGAGACCTTATCACTCTCTACAACTACCTGAAAGGAGGCTGTAGAGAGGCGGGGGTGGTCTCTTCTCCAAAGTTACAGGCAATAGGACCAGAGGAAATGGCCTCAAGTTGTGCCAGGGGAGGTTCAGGTTGGATATTAGGAAAAAATTCTTCACTGAAAGGGTTATCAGGCATTGGAATGGGCTGCCCAGGGAAGGGGTTGAGGCACCATCCCATGAGATATTCAAAACATGAATTGACATGGTGCTCAGGAACATGGTTTAGTGTTGGGGGGTGTGTGGTGTGGCTTTTTTTTTTATGGTTGGACTAGATGATCTTAAAGGTCCCTTCCAACCTAGGCAATTCTATGATTGTATCCCATTGTCTAAATAGAGAGTTTGGATGATGCAGTCAACTATTGTAATGTCTCATCTTTTGGAAAGCTAGAATAAAGCAGAAGAATATGAATTAGAGATCTCATAGTTATAAGGAACAGCTGTTACTCTATGTAAGTGAACATGATTATATATGAAAGTTGTGCTGATTAATTGTTGCAGAACTGTCCTTAGGTTGATGTCCAATGTCCGGATTCCAGTGTGTTCTAGTACTTAGCAAATATACTCACTAGAGTAACTTTAAACTATGTTAGTTTAAAGACTAAGGACTTGACTGGGTTCAAAGGCTTCTTCATTGACTGTTGTCTTGGTTTCTTAAAAAAAATAAACAATTTGTGTAAAAAAAAAAACAAACAAAAAAAACCAAAACAACTTTACAGTGATTTTTAGAAAAATTTCAAAAATGTTGCATTGAAACTTGCAGCCCAAACCAGGAAAACATACTAGTATTTCTACAAAAAGAGACTTGAGCAGCATGGGAACATCTGAAGATCTAATTTCTGCTAAATCTAGTGCTGCCTCAGATGTCTTTGAGTCCTTGTTCAGTGGCAGTTCCTCATCACAAGATAAAAAAGTCCTTCCTCCACCAAACAAGGTAATGCCCAGCATGTGATGTTCTGATAAAAAGAAAAAACTGAATATGGTTTACTTTCTAATTAAAGCTATACTGTGTATAATGGTTTTAAGGAAAAGTAGTCTCTCTTCTGTAATTGCTTTTCTTGAATGTGTTTTAAGTCTATAACACAATTAACATATAAATGTGTTTGATTAACAAGCATTTCCTTTGTTTTTAAAGCAATAGCTGCAGGTAAGTGGTCAGCAATTTTCTGTAAGAAGCAAATTTTTTGATGTGTGTAGTTAACTATACCATATGAAAAGGTTGCCATAACTTGTATGAAGGTTGCCCAGTACCATGTCCAGATTGCTTTTGAGTATCTCCAAGGATGGAGACTCAACAACCTCTCACAGTAAAAAAAAAAAAGTATTCCCTGATGTTCAGAGGTAGAACCTCCTGTATTTTCGGTCTGTGCCCATTGTCTCTGGCCCTGTCACTGGGCACCACTGAACACAGTTCTTTCAGATATTTATATATATTGATGAGATCCAACTTCAGCCTTCTCTTCTCTAGGCTGAACAGTCCCAGCTCTCTAAGCCTTTCCTGAGGTGGGAGATGCTCTGGTCCCTTAATCATCTTAGTGTCCCTCTGCTGGACTGTTTCCAATAGCTCCAAATCGCTTTCATACAGTGGAGTCTGGAACTAGATAAGGATCTTAAGGTGTGGCCTCTCTAGTGGTGAGCAGAGGGGGACAATCACAGTCCTCGACCTGCTGGTAACACTCCTCCTAATGCAGCCCAGGGCATCATTGTCATCCTTTGCTGCAAGGCCTTATCGCTGGCTCAGGTTGAACTTGTCCACCAGCACTCCCAAGGGCCTTCCCTGCAAAGCTGCTTTCCAGCTGCTTAGTGCCCAGCATATACTGGTGCCTGGGGTTACTTCTTTTATCCTTGAATCCCTTTAAGTCCATACTCAAGTTTGTGGCAGGAATAAAATTAACAGTCCACCTCCTTGATCTGATGTTCCAGTTCTGTATAATAACCCAGATATAATGAACTGTTTCTGAGAAAATTCACTTTTTAAATTGTAATCTAAGGAAGGAGCTTCTGTAAAATTGACAAATGAAAAGCTATAAAACAAAGAAAAAGCATAGCAAAATAATGTGGTTTTTTGTTTTTGAATAAACTATATTCTCTGATTCAGCCTGGCTTAAAGAAGATAACACATCTGAAACTTCCTGGTGTTGCCAGTGGTCTCACAAGAAAGACTATTTCATCTTCCTTCTCATCAGTTTCCACCGAGAACTCAAGTCTGAATTCAAGTTTACCCATTTCTCCCATAGGAAAAAATGGTAACCACTGTTACTACACATTTGTGCCACAAATCAATTTTGAAGTAGCTAAGCATGTCTTGGACTGTGGGTTTGGATATGTTTCAATGGTGTCCACTACATACAAGCAGTAAGAAATATTTTGAATGGGGAATGAAACTTTGTAGGCTATCCCAATAAATTCCTGTGGACTAAAGATAAATCTGAAACTTCTACAATTTGTAAAAACTAGATTCACGTAAGCCTGATGCTTACATGTGAGGGTCTGACACTGCTAGAAAGTAAGTAATGCCTCAGGAAACCTGTTCTTTTTGTATGTGATCTTCTGCATTATAGCGAAGTACATGAACATCTGAATGCTGTCAGCTTATCAAACTTGAATTAAAAAAAAACAACCAACCAAACAACAAACCAACCAACACCAAAACAACTGGAAGGTGGAAGGCCTAGTTCTGAGTTTCTGTAAGCCTAATGAAAGGATGAGCTTTACTCAAGCAGACAAAACTGAATACAACCAAGGGGCCTATGGTATAGCGAGGACATCAGTTTGACCACTTCAGTAAGACTCACAGTATCAGGAAAATAGTCTCCTAAAAATACTGATAGATGTAAGCACCAGAGTTCTTTTAGATCTATCAAGATGCCAAGCTACTGCAAATTTTTATTTCTTACTTTGCTTCTGGATGGATAATAATATATTGGTAAAAGTTAAAGCTTAACAAGAATTATTTTATATGATGGAAGTGTCTAGTCAAGATTCATCCTATTAATGAAAGTAACCTACATTCTAAAAGAACGAACCATACAGGAAACTGAGAAAAGCACTTGCGGGGTGGTTCAGCCCATGGTGTTAATGACTGTAACTTGAACTATTACCTTGAATGCCTGCTTAAGGGAACAGAGCTGACTATGCTGGGAGAAAATGTAACTTTAATCTGCAAGCGGTTTGGGCGTTCCTTGAAGTAATTCAGGAGTTTGGTGAGGAGACTTTCTAAAACAGACAAAACTGCTGGAGAGTTCAGGGAGTAAATTTTCAGTAGTTGTATGTGTTCTCCCTGAACTTGAGTTGTTTGAACATAAATTTAAATGCTGTAAATTGCTGTTTTTATTTCCTGTGTAATTATTCTGTTTATGAAAACTTAGCAAGAAGTGATGATTCAGAAGTATGACTTAACTTTCTATTTCAGGAAAAACAAGCATGTCTTCAAAAGCTAGTGTGAATGGCTCCAAACTTTCATCTAGGACAAACAGGCTGGCCCTTGCCAGACCTACCAGAGTGTCATCTCTGCAGGCTGCCAATACTGAAAAATCCAGGAAGCAAGCAAGATCAGCTAGTAGTCCCAAAATATCTAGTGTTGTAAGCCTGGATAAACCTTCAGCTTCTGCAACATCATCTGAGGCTGCAGGCAGTGGAATTCAGAGGGTGAGCTCTGTTCCCAATCTGCAGAAACTATGTGAGCAGAACAAAGGTGGAAGTGTCACAAAAGAAAGCCTGTGTCCAAAGCCCAGGGACAGAGTTTTGTCTGTTCCTACTGGTCAAACTCGGGTTCCAGTGAAGACCGGAGGTAAGCATGTACTTAACATGACCTGTCTTCTAACTTAGCTACTAAAAGCAAATGTTAACCTTGAATGCTTGTTATTTGTTTCATTACACTGCTATCCAGCCTCTCGGAAGGAATTCATATTTTAACCGAAAGGTATCTGTTACAAAAAAGAAAGCAAAAACAAACGTGTATAGCAATTAACAAAACTTTTCTCTTTAGATACACCATCAAACAAATCAGGACCAAAAGCAATACCGTCTCTTGGATTAACATTTTGTGGCGTGCTTGGAAGGTAGGGCTTAAAAAAAATTGAATGTACTGAGGCATACTAGTTAAAATGCAACATGTTTGGGTGTTGCAACAGTCTTTAAAAGGTTTAACTTCATTGTGTCGTCCCTTGGGACCAGGTTAGCTGCGTTAATGCCTATTGGAACTGACTTAACAAACCAAAACCCAAAACTAAATGATGTCCCCCACTTTCTTCAGAAGGTGGTTTTCTTTGAAGTGCTAAATAGAGTCAATCGTAAAAGCATACTTACGAAGTAAATCCCTTATTATGCTGTGATTATGAACTTTATGATGATTACTGTTCCTTTACTGATCAAAGGGAAACTGATTCCTATTGTTTGGTAGAATAGTTTGAATCAAACTGTTTCTAGAAGCTTTTGGCTAATGCCTGTTTCTTTTTTTTAGTGCTATGGCAGTCAGCACTCCTGTGAAAGCCTCAGAAGATGGGATCTCCCAGAATTCTTGTTTTCCTGAAAGGTCTGTTTTCATGACTCCTGCTGCTCTGAAACGGTCTGGCTTACCTACACCTGTTCGTCGTATCTCAGGATTTCCAGCAGTGACTCCTAAAACTGCACCAAGAGTGGCATCTTCTCCACATTCTGCATCTCTTCACCAAAGTTTCAGCTTTTCTACCAAAAAGACTCTTACAGCAGGGTAAGACAGAAATCTCTATATATGAAATAAATATTGTAGTGGAACTACCTCTAAACTTAGTTTTAGGTTTCAAGGTCCTCTGCTAAATGTTAGAATAAAGCATTTGAGCATAGATGCTATCTAGGCCTAATAAAGTTTTACATCTTGTGACTAGTAAAATACTGTAAGTCTTACTGAGATGAGTCAATATCTAACATTAGAGAATTATAATCTCTAATAGGAAATTATTTTTATTTCTTGAGCCAGCAGATGAGTTAAGGCTTGTATCTGATGCTCTAACTGAAAACAGATTTGGTGTTGGTGTTATTTTGCTATTGCCCTCTGAAGAGAAGTAGCTGGTCAAAATACATATTGCTTTTTTTATACCATTGCCAACAATTCTGTAAAATTACACTTTGTTTTAGCATCAGTCAAAAAGCCAAGGATTTAGTTGGTTGAACTTTAGTCTCTGAGCAGGTTTACCTATGTTTCATCTGAAATAGTTGCTTGCAGAATGGGTCAATCCTACACTGTTGTTAATTATGTTTGTTTTCTGTGAAAATAATGTTGCTGCCTTCGTATTATCAGCTCAGTATCTTCTCACAAGCGCTATATATACATATGCAGGCTTGCTTCATGGTTGGTGGAGAATGGACCCTATTAAAGCAGGAATGATTCATGACTAGAAAACTCATGTCATGTTATGTAGGCTAAATGTCCAAAATATTGTTTCCTTGAGAGAAAAGACTTACTCTCTCTACAAAGACTTTATCATACTGTCATACTAAACCCTGATCCTCCAGCTTGTGTCAGTACTTCCTCTCAGCAGGGACTGAAGTGGGTTGCTCAATGATATGCAATATCAGTACTTGTTTGCTAGTTATTTTTTTAAATTTTGAAGAAATAAAATCCCATATGTTAAGTTGAGGCTGTATGTATATGTCAATTTAAGATAAATTTTTCATCAGTCTGAAGTAATTAGTTTGGGTTTTATTGCATGGTTAGGCTGTAAATTTATTGCAGCATAAGAGATCCTGTGTTTTGCAGGTAACTAGCATACTTTTGGATGAAAATATCGGAAGCCTTTTGGCCATTAAAACTTGGGGTAAAAAAGGAGAAAATGAGGTTAGGGCACTAGCTTGCTGTCTGTAGTAGTTCATGCGGATTAAAGAACTCAATTATTGCCAATGTTCTTTTCTCTAGTTCTAAACAGACAAAAGAGAGTAAGACAGAGACATCTTCAGAAGGTGATATATCTCCTCCACCTGTGCTACCTCTTGCACTTAACTTCTCACCAGAAAAAAATGCTACAGAAGTAGTAGAAAACAAAATAAAAGAGACTGAAGTACAAAATCAGCTGGCTGAAGAGAAACAAACTGAGGTAAGAAATGACAATATGTTTTTCTACAGAACTACGAAGTAAACTGCTTGAAAGTAAATCATCTCAAGATGAGGAATAAGAACCACTTCAGTACACATTTAAAATGGATTAACTCTTAAGCATGTGCACCCTCTAGTGCCTATTTTTAGCACTGACTATCTGTTCAGTGTTCCAACTAAGCTAAGTGGTCAAATACTTGCAGATTTCATATTAAATTTCCACTTCTGGATAAATGCTGTGAAATCCTTGTAGATTTGATTAGAAAAGCAGTGTCACAGGGCATTTCCTATTGCAGCCATAAAGTCTTTTTGCAAAAAAGTGAAAAATAAAAAAGGCAGTGCTGTAGCTAAATTCAGTTACCTCACAGCAATGCAAATCTGCATAGAATGAGTGAGGATTAAACCCCAAAGCCCATGTTGCAGTAAGCTTAGTTAAGTGTCACGTACTTAGTCCAGGGAATGCTCTTTCCCCTCTCCCAAGAATCTAATGGCTTCATGTTGGAAGCTGGCACTCCGCAGGCATTAAGGAGAAAGGAGTGAACTGGTAGTTCTGAAATATTAACTGGTCAAACTGGCTATTGATTTACAAATATTCAGATGCAGAATAATCTGTAGGTTAATTACTTGATGCTATTGCATCAGTATTTTCCTTGTTAGCTTACTTGATGACATAAAGTATCTGTTACAGAATTGCTTAGCACATGTATAGAACTCTGATTTCAAGATAAACTGTCTTATGCCCCAAGGATCTTTTTGCTTTGTCTCGGTGCATTTTGCCTATTTGTGATGCTAGCCATTGGCAGAGCAAAAGCTGAGGTTTTTACACTGTGTGCAAACAATCCTGCATGCAAAGTAACCAACCTGTAAATTAAGCCTGTCCTGTGATTATTACAGCTGTACAATCTAAATTGACTGCCTAAATGTTTATGAAGGAAGCATGGAGAGCAGAGGGGAAAACCTGAACTATGCATGCTTTCCTTTTTTTAAAGGCCATACTAGTAGATATTGGAATAGACAAATCTCTCCCGTGCACTTTGGAATGTGACAGTAGACCTCTGATCGACCTTTCCAATACTCCTGAAGTGAATAAGATTACTCCTCTAAAGCCTACAGTCTCTGGGCACGTAAAGGTAAGTTATACTTAAGTCTTCTGATGTAAACATGCTAGCAGAAAAATGTCAACTGGCTGCACATCCTTGTCTGCAGAGCAGCTCCACAATACTGCAATAATTATTTAATATTAGTTCTGTATGTTCAATATGATACTACATGCTTAGGTGCTCTTAAGTAAAGAGACCATAATTTTCAAAATCAAACAATGTGCTCTAAACTAGAGCTCAGTGAGCAACCTGCAAATAAGAAAAGGAGGAGGATGGAGAAAGAACTTAATGCTTAAAGCAGTTGTTAAAGAATGAAACTGTTCTGAAGCAGGAAGTGAATGCTGTCTTCGGTAGACCAGGCATACTGACTCTTGTTTTCTTTTTATTGCAAATTTTTAGTTCTTGGCAGCAGCAGCTCATTTTCAGCAAAAAGCAAGGCTGTCTCTCCTGTTCGCTCCTCTCCTAATCACCTCCTTAATTGAAAGATGCGCATTGGCATCTACTTTAAATTTGACAAGCATTTCTGGGCAAGTGTTTTTTGTAGATTAGTGGCTTGAAGGTAGATGCCTTTAGACATTGTCAGATGAATGGTGGTAACTATGGGGATGTAGCCTTTGATGACAGCAGATGTAGTTGGGATCAATTTAATATCACGTCCTTAAAAATATCTCAAAAGAGGATTACAGAAGTCTGAGTTCCGTGGGCATGTTCAGAGAAGTTCAGAAGTGCTCTGCCCTGCCTCGATGACAGTGTCACTTGAATATGCACAGTAGTGAAACTTAGAAAGCCTTTTAGGCTTTTAAGGTGAGTATGGGCAATAACCACTTTGTGAGAAGCTTGTGATTGTCTAAGAATGAGCTAGATGTCTAAAAACCTGAAACTAAAAGCTTGAGTGTGGTGCTTGCATCTGCTGAATACTAATAGCAATCCTAAACAAAGAAAAAAAAATACTTGAAGACTAAATGTTAGAGAATATTGCTGATATTAGTTATGTACAACAGCTGACTACTATTGTTTTTCTTTCAGCTAATTGATTTGAGTCAGCCTCTTATCATTCTGAGTCCTGATGTAATCAAAGAAAATCTGGATTCCCCTCTACTCAAGTTCTGAACTTAAGTTGAAATGCAGGATTCCTGGCATCTGTGTTCTCTAAAGTCTTTAGGTGTTACTCTTCACTCCTACAGGTTTTTGTTTTTTTTTTTTTTTTAAGATGGCTATAGATTATCTGAACTGCATTAACAATAGAATTTTAACAGTTGATATAGTCAAATGGATTTGATTATGTTTAATTAATGGTTCTGCTCATGAATGTGCTACAATGGATGTATTTAAACTGTGTTGCTCTAAGGCAAAAAGGGGTAGTCTTTTTATTGAAAGCCTTGTCTCTATTTCCTACAAATTGCCATTTGATTCCTCATTCCCTATGTGCAATGAAGAGTTAACTTTTAAATAAAGGTTGTTTACCAAACTGTTGTACAAAATGGAAGCCTTCTATTACAGGCTTTAGTTAGATTATCTTAGTGTTTCACTAACAAATGTTAAGATGTAGATAAAGCTAGTGGACTTCAGGGTGGGTTTTGATACAAAAGTGTAGCAAGCTTGCAAATAAATGTTTTACTATTGAATGATAGTGGACTACACTAACAGCAGCATCTGAATTTGTGTGATTCAAAGGAGAAAGCAACAGCTTGTTACTGCCAGATGGTTTGGCCTTTACAGACTTGACGTTTCTGTTTTTTTTGAGAACAAGAAAAATGCTTTCTTAAGCGAATTTGCCACACTTGGATAATACATGGAGATTTTAAATACAGGGGGGTGAATGGAAATGAAAATGCACATAGTAGTAGCCCATAAAACACAGCAACTTGAAACTTAAAATGTAGCCCTTGAAACAATAAGCCTGTCTTGGAGATTAAAAACTTCTGGCATATATATACTAGCTTAATGTATTTATGAAAGTTTAGCAACAGATGGATTTTCAGCTTTTTGTATTAATTCAAAAAGTGGTGGCAGTTGGAGGCTCTAAGTGTTGAAGTAGGTAGATTTTTCTCTGAAGATACTTGCCTGTTTCTCAGCACAGCTGCCTTTGGTTGCTGCCCTGTCTGACCATTCTGAATAAAGGCCTTTGGCCAGATTACGAAGACTCTTCCAAGTCAGAGTAAACAACCATACTACCCTACCATAAAAATGTGCAATTTGCATATAATTTATTTGCTCATTCCTACTTTCCTTCTGTGAAAAGCAAGAAAGCTTCTTCTACTGAAGCATTTATTAAAACTAAATGAGCAGGAGGTAAATGCCTTTTTATTTTTAGTATCTTCATGAATGACATGTACCCTCAGCAAGTTTGCTGATGACAACAAGCTGAGTGGTGCAGTTGACATGCCTGAGGGATGGGATGCCATCCAGAGGGACCTTGACAGGCTGGAGAAGTGGGCCTGTGTGAACCTCATGAGGTTCAACAAGGTCAAGTATAGGGTCCTGCACCTGGGTTGGGGCAACCCCTGGTACCAATACAGGCTTGGGGGTAAAGGGATTGGGAGCAGCCCTGTGGAGAAGGACTTGGGGCTAATGGTGCATGAAAAGCTGGATGTGAGCTGGCAATGTGCACCTGCAGCCCAGAAAGCCAACCACATCCTGGGCTGCGTTGAAAGAAGCATTTCTAGCAGGGCAAGAGAGGTGATTCTGCCCCTCTGCTCTGGTGAGACCCCACCTGGAGTACTGTGTCCAGCTCTGGAGATGTGGATCTGCTGGAGTGGGTCCAGAGGAGGGCCATGAAAATGGTCAGAGAAATGGAGCACCTCTGCTGTGAGGACAGGCTGAGAGAGTTGGGGTTCTTCAGCCTGGAGAAGAGGAGGCTCCAGGTAGACCTTATTGTGGCCTTTCAGTACTTTGTGGGCCTTACAGAAGAGATGGGGACAGCCTTTTTAAGCAAGGCCTGTTGTGAAAGGACAAAGGCTAATGGTTTTAAAATAAAAGAGGGTAGATTTAGACTAAATATTTTACCTTGAGGGTGGTGAGACACTGGCACAGCTCGCCCAGAGAAACTGTTGATGCCCCATCCCTGGAACCGTTCAAAGGTGAGGCTGGAGGAAGCTTTGAGCA
>KZ507712.1:49447-63370 GCA_002844005.1 Limosa lapponica baueri
GCTTTGACTAAATCCTCCAGTTTCTTCCCTCCTGTACTTTCTGCATTTGCAGATCATGTATTAAACTGCTTCTTCCCTTTCAGAATGCCAGTTGCGATTCTGTTTTCATTTGCCTGTGCTTCAGGCGCAGCAACATGTCTGATCAGCTTGGTATCTCTCCTACTGTATGTTACTACTCTGTATCATCATCTTTCTAGATACACCCTGTTCATCTCAGTCTCACTCACCCTTGCTGGCCACTGTTTTTATCTTCAAGAGATAATTTGCAACAATTTACAGATGCTTGCTTTATCAGTTTAGCTACAAATAGTTATTTTGAGCATGTTCTCTGCATTGTGTATGCAAAAAGTAATGAACTATAGTAAGAAACACTTTAGTTCTAAATACAGCAAAGACTTGAATACAAGTTCACTCCAAAGTCTAACAGAAAAAAAAAAGAGAAAAAAAATGAAAATACTACAAAAACTATGTAATGCCAAAAAATACTTGTAAAAACCTAAGCAATAACTACAAAATTGTGTAAGTATACATTAGTGTGCATTTAAGGACAAATATGCCTCTTAGATATGGGAGCCATTACTTCATTTTTATCTCAGATCCAATGTTTTTATGCGAGTGTCAGTTATGATAATACAGGCTGACGGTCAGGTCTGAACTGTCACCACATTCAACAGTGTTTCCTTCAGAAAGCTCCATTGTGTGATATGACAGTTAAACACCCTCCGCTGTCATAACAACTGCACTTTGGGCAAGAATTGGGCTTTTAAAAATTATCCATTTAATATAACCCTTTGAAAGTATCTATTTCTAAAAAACCTAGAGAAGTGATTGTGTTGATAGGGATTATTTCTTCTGTGTTCAATGCTATTGAAATCTCTGCTACCATGGGAATGATGGTTCTTCGTGGCTAATCACAAGGGAGCAGTAGCGTGGCACTCTCTATTCATGACAAGAGACTGGTAATCCTAAAGCATTCACTGGCTTGACTACGTTGAGAGCCAGCAAGAAATGCATTCAAGAGTTCAGTAGCACAACTGGGAGACAAATTACCAATAGCTCTTAATTTCCACTTGGAAAAGATAAAACTATAGGAAACCCCTAATTAAGATTCTTCCCCTAATTGAATTAGTTCAACATCAAATGAAATAAGAAGGACCACAACCATTAGTAAGTAGAGATCACTGTCTCTACTGTCTGGTTGTAAATGACTCACTTCAACAGGTTCCAATCCACAAAGACTATAGAGGGGCTTCAGCCAACTGCCTGAACTGATGCACTGCTGTTAGCCAGCACTTCGAAAGAGCACCATATTTCGTTTCCACCTACAGACATTAAAACAAGATTTATAAATGGAATTTGAGGCATCACTACTGGAAAGTAGGCCACGTGTATCAGGCAATCTAAATGCAGGTCTCTTCCCTTTCAGGAGCCAAGTTTAAAAATTTTACCCTTTGCTTTTTTCCATATCTTTCATAGTACATCATAAAAATACACCATAAGATGGTAGAACTGCTTTAGAATTAAAGACCAAAATTTCTGCTCTCTTGCTCATGCGTTGCCCAATAAATAATCACAAATGGTTGTTACTCTATTCATTTTATTAATGGGATCATGCCCAGTTCAGGAAAACATTGCAAATAATTATAACTCACAATTCATCACCCCACCCGTCCTCATCTTTTCTCAGCCTCTTCTGTTGCTTTTTTTTCCCTGCTGACTGCCAGCTGCTGGTACAGATGTCACTTCCTGCCAGATGTTTTCATAAAAACCTCAATTAGTATCTACCCACAGATGAGACAGCTAGCGGTTTCCGTACAAATCCAGACTTTGAAAGTACAAGAGGCTAAATGAGATTCTGTTGTTCCCTACGCATCGGTTTATCCAAGGATTATTTCTTGCAGGTGAAGATTTCATCTGCATTATTCTTTCTAAAATAAAAGAATAAGCCAAACAACTACTTTTAAAACAGACAATGTGTAATAACATATTAAAGAGGGATACAGAACTCAACCCAACTGCAAAGAGAGATCCTACGAGAATAGAGGGTTGTGGTCAGTCCCGAACAGCTCCTCTCTGCCTCTCCCTCCTTCCTCCCACTTTTCCCGGCTCCAGTGTGGGTCCTTCCACAGGCTGCAGTCCTTCAGGATAAACCTACTCCCACATGGGCCTCTCCACAGGGAGCCATTCCTGTCAGGAGGACCTGCTCTTGGGCTTTCCAGGGGCTGCAGTTTTCTTCAGGTAATACCACCTGCTCTGGCACGGGGCGTTCGGTGGACTCCCATGCGAATATGTGCTCCACCATGGTTTCCCCATGCATCAGAAGAATCTCTGCTCCAGCACCAGCAGCCCATCCTGCTCTCACTGGGGGCTCACAGGCCTGGGTCTCACATGTTTTTCCCCTCCTTCCTCACTCCCTGGGCAGGGTTTGGGCCTTTCTTAGATACAGAACTGACTAGACCCATCTGTCTGGCACAGGGCATCCTGGCCTCTCTTCACAGAGGCCTCCCCTCACTTCCTCAGCTACCAAAACCATACCATGGACACCCACTACAGAGACCACACATCCTGTAAGGCAACTTCTTTAAATCACGTGCCTAGTCATAATAATGATATAAACCACCCTAGGAGTAAAGACTTTTGCTTTGAGGTGTGTTTGGGAAAGTAGTATAACTGAAATTAAATAAGAGATGAGAGATGAATACAAAATCTGCAATATTCTATTATGCAAGAAGATGCTGTGCTTAGGTTCTGATCTTGCTCCATTTTAAACTATCATCACTCCTTGAACTTCTACGCTAGTGTAAGACACTACAATAGCAACAAACCTTGTATTTTTACAATAATAGCTTCAATAAAGGAATGCGGTTTCAAATGCTGAGAAGGGTAATGCTTTAAAATATGGAGATAATTAAGCCTGATTTTTTTCAAAGCTTTCCACCCTCCTAATGAGGTCTAATGAATTCAGCACTAAAGATTTAACAACAGGTGCCTTTACGTTAGGATGTCACACTGTACAGGCACAAACAGCACCTGCAGGCTTTTCCTCAGGAATACTAAAAACGGCCTCAGAACTGCTCCCCCCAGCAACAGCTGCCTTGCTAAATAAATAAGTGGCATTGTCTCATATTCATAACTTGCCCCGGCCCTGGCCTTGACCCCAGTACTGCACTGTTCACATCTATCACAAGTAGATGTATCACAAGTATTGATTTATTCTCATAACACATGCACAGTTCTCAGTTTTTAAGTTCAACCTAGGCTGCTTGACGCAGGTTGGTAGGATTGTTTTTATCCCTTTGGTTGAGAGTCTGCAAGAAAACTTTTATGAGAGACTCCCAGCTGCTGTTCTGCTGAGGAATATGATGCTCTTCCCAGATCATCACAGTGAGCACAGGCTCTGAGAGGTCACGTTACTTTCTCAGTATTACACAGGAAGTCTGAGAAAGAATCAGAAATTGTATTGCATCTCAGGCCAGTCCTTAATCCATGAGGCCGCCCTACTTTGTTCAAAGCGAATATGTGAGCTCCTTTTTCTACAGTTCAAGCGTTAATTTTTCACCCTAGTGTTTTCCTCTTGGAGCTGACAGATGTTCCACAAAGTAAGACTCAGATTTAACTCGCAGAATGGGGTGAGTTAAGAGAGAAGGCTCTCAGAGTAAGATCCCCCCACTGCTGCATAGGAGATAAAGAACAGACATTGCCCAGGTCACTTCACAGACCCCCAGTGACAGCTGACCCAGCAACGAAGGAAGAAACTTTCAAGTGATCCTACAAATTCAAACCAGAGCCTCTGTGAGTAATTCAGTGGCTGTTGGTGCTCACCTCTATTTTGCCTGAATCCAAGGCATTTCCTTTTCTGCCTAGAAGATGATCCTCAATGTCCAAGGGCTCTTATCCTCTTGTCTCTTACTGTTTGTTTCTAGGGAATGCAATTTCTCAGCATTTGTTTCTTCCTCTTAGCAAGCAAATAAACTAGTGAGAACTTGCAGAGAAACAGCTGTTAAAAATGGTGCTGACACTTGCAAACTATTTTGTTACCCATGACAGCAACACAAAGGCGTCTCTCCTTAATATCTGCTGGGGAACTTCCAGAAAAAACAGATATGGCTGGTCTCACTTCTGATTAGGAAAAGAATTATGGTCCTGCATTTTGGTCCCTGTCTCTGGGCATAAGATCCTATAAGCTACAACCTTCTCAAATGACAGCAACTGAAACACCAAAGCCAAGCAACTTCAAAGGTCTTTTTCATTATTAAATTATCCTACAATCTCTCAGTTTCCAACTTATCTACCTTTCATGCTTTGTTTGTCTGCATGAGAGCTATACGCTCTCCTGCCTCAAACTTATGACACAAGGAAGAGAACTCCTCATTGAAATCTGTTACCCAGGCTCCTGTGTGTCTTTCCACACAGCCCTTTGTGATTTGTGCTCATCCCTAAGCAGTCCAGCTATTTACCTGCCATATTCCCACATGAGCATTTTACTCAGAGAAGGTCTGCAGCTGTGCCTCCATCTAAAAGTTTTTAGTTCTCCTTAGAGCACTCAACACATTTCCTCCCAGCCATGTCTGACTTCTTGTCTTGATCTGCAGAGAGGTAAATGCATATTTATCTCAGGTGGTCAAGAGACAGAGAGATGGAAATTAATAGAATCTCAATTTAGTGATTGTTATCACTAACCAACACTGCTTATTTTTGTACATTTAAACAGGAAACATCTACATGGTGAGTTACCTGATCTGAAAACTGTTAATGTATGATCTAATAAACCATATTATGTTTAACACATTTTTTGATTTAATTAATATGCTCTAAATCATAGATAATACTCATATAAATCCTATTATAAAATTTTTTGGTCGTTTTAATCATAAACGACACCCACATAAAAGTAAGACATTAAATATACCCAACTTTCCTAAGGAGAAATACATCCAAAACACGCAAAAGACAGTAACACCCCCCTCTCCCCACACTCCCCATCAGAAGGCTGTTACTCAGACTGTACAAACACTATGAGCAGCATTAGCATTACAGTCATTGTTCAGTTGTTGTGGCCCATTCCATTTGCAGCTTCAGTTCTGGAAGGTACAATGGCTGAGCATGATTAATCAGAGTCTATTTGTTGCAGAAGCTAATGGAAGGAACAGTGCTAAGCATTTTTCAAAAATGAATAATAACCCAGGTACCTGGCACCTGCATGTGAAGTGAAGCATTACAAACAAATGAGGAGTAATAGAGCTTACTGGGCATAAAATGTTATTGTTTTATAAAAAAAGTGCAGAATAAGCAAACTAGAAGTAATCACCCTGAGCACCTCCACCAACTAAATAACTTCTAAACTTTCTGAGGTCCTACAAAATAACATGATTGATTAGCATCTGCATGAGTCTATAAAGGGGAATGGGACATACACGCTTTGAAATTATACTAGAGTTTTAGTCCTACCTTAGCTCTGCTACTGTTCAAATACTAAAACATTGAGTTAACTATGTTAATGGTTCAGATATTGCTGTTGTGTTTCCTGGGCTTTTAAAGTTCTTGGAGAAATACTATTTAGGCTTTAAGTATTTGCCAAATTAATGTCTTGAGACCACCAGACATTTTAAAAAGAAATGCCAATTAAATGTTTCCTTATATTGCATATTAACTAATATAATTTGCTAGAGATCCATCTTGCTAATAGCCCCCCAGTTTGGAATTTTAAATAAAGAGCAAAAAAAGAATTTTTAAAGGAAACCAAAGCTGATACACATGCGGATGGCTGCTTTATGGCTGGACAACGCACTGTTCAGAAAGTTTAGCAGTTACTGCATTTGCTGGGTAAAATGTTGCCAATTTGCTGATAGCTTATTTCCAGAGAGTTGGAGATCATGTTTTGCCATGCAACTATATTAATCCTACCCTAGAAATCAAAATTGAACTTGGAGTCATCATGACATATTTATTACTAGTTTTGTATTTTCCAATTTGGTATTTTGGGGTTTTGTTGTTGGGTTGGTTTTTTTCCCTCCATCTGCTTTAGCTTCTTGCTAAAGTTTACTTGTACCTATTTTGTCTTTCCATAAACATCCTTAGCTCAAAATCTTCCTTCTGTTGTGTCCCAATGCATGGAAAGACTTTCGGGTGTCTTAAATTGAAATACTCTCAATTTACACTAAGAACAAAGAGGAAATTTATTGGTCACTAAATCCAGCCACTACATAATAAATTCCACTTAAAAAGAATGAAATCCCACTATACATAGACTAGCGTCTGACAAAAAGGGTCACTGACTAAGTATTTAGATTACCCAACTATGGCACCTTTAAGTTAAATCCAAGGATTTTATTATTTTTTTGTGAATTTATATTCCGTACATGTACTTAGAAGAGATAGGCAGAGTACAGAGTCTTGAGAGACTAGTATTTTCTGGTCTTCAGAATGCTGGAAGTTCAGAAAACTGAAAAATTAGAATTTTTGGGAGATAGGTATTGTCAGATCCTTTTGCTTTCATAAATCATACACTGCAGGGAAAGAAACAAAGTGAAGAAAATCTTATCTTACTTTTTTGTCATGAGAAAGTTAAGAGAACAAAAGTATTAACACACCTGGAGCACAATTAAATATGGAGAATTCTAGGCAAGTACACAAGAGCATAACAGAGTGAAATGTTTGTTGTAAAACTGACTAGTACGCAAATCTTAGCTATCTTATTTCCTCTGAAATTAAAGTGTATTTTTAAAGGCTTTTTAAAAAACAATACAGTACCATTCTACTCTGAAAGAAGTTAGATGTTTACTAGGCTGACTGACATTAGGGGTTGAATTTGCATTTGGCATACTTTAAATGTTCAAACTGAAAGTAGTGAAAGCCTTTGTTCTGAAACACAAAAATATCACACTGTGGAAAAAGAGAGAGAAAGAGACAATGAAAACAACTGAATGATGGATTGAGAGATAAACATTGTGCATTATTGTTTATTCAAGCAGCTAGCAGCACTAAATAAGGTTTTCCTAATATCATTACTGTGGTGATTAACATCCTTTTTCACACTTAAAAATCATTCCTGAAACTCAAAAGTGAATTGATTTCTCCCTACTATAATTAATTACTCCACATTTAATTGCAGGAAGCTGCTTATTTTTTCAACTCCACACTTGCAAAATAGTGGCTTGATTCTACTCCCTTTCAGCTCTGTTCTGTGTGGGACCAGTGAACGCTGGGGTGTCAGGATGATGAAGTACCTACTCGTAGCCTTCTCTCTCTATAAAGCAAGCAACTCAGACCTACCATACTCCAGCTCTGCCTCAGGAGAAGGAAAGCAGCTAGTTTTGAGTTTTAAATAAGGAGCCAGAGACAGAAGACAGGATTGTAAAAAATATTCACCGTGGTTTAAGAAGCACAGCCAAGTGTTCTGCTGGTTGTAATGAAAATGGTGTCTTGAGAGGTTCAGTGTGGTTATAAGATAGCAGAGGTCATCTGGGCTACAGTCCATCAAATCAGTATTTGAGGGAAAATTCCTATAAAAAGCAAGTAAGAAAAATGGAGACTAAAGATTGCTGAGGAGATAGCAAGAATACCGTATTTTGTTTCCAGATACTTTTTTTTTTCTTTTTGTCAAGCTGCTTCTTGACAGGGAGAGAACAGAGGAATGACTCCAATGTTTCCTGTTTAGCAGCTACAAGCATTTCTTGGCATGAGTTTGCAAATAAATGTAATCAACTGAATTCTGCCATTCAGGCTTTTTCTTTTATTGTTTTGATACGCTGCACTTTAACATCAGTAACAGTGGAATAAGCTGTGACACTACTGACATGCTATGTATGTAAACAGTGATAAACTACAGGTGGTGCAATGAAAAAAAATAATGAAATAGTTTGTAACTCCCATATTTATAACTAAAAAAAGTTTTGGCATTATTTATTCAGACTTCAACCAGCTTGGAATATTTCTGTATTTCCTACGGCAACTTGGCATTTACCAAAATCGATAATACAAATTAGGATTTTGTTAAAAACAGCACCTCCATATACTGCTAGTGGTATCAATGCATTTTTCTCAGCTAGTAAGTATTCACTTGACACAATTTCATCAGAAAGAATCAAATGCAGAATGTTATCATTGCATCTCATCAAATCAGCCTTTTCAGCCTCTAAGGATGACTTCCCTTCACTAGCTTTGTTCTTCTACTGCAAAAGATAGACAATAGGGCCTACAGCCCATATTAAAACATTGCTGAAATGGTTTCTTTGCCACTAGAACAATGCTTGGAAGAACACAAAGTTGGCTTTCAGATCCTAACTGTACTGGTTTCAGCTGGGAAAGAGTTAATTTTCTTTCTAGTGATTGCTGTGAAAGGAATGTCAATAATACCTACCGGTTTTAATTTTTGCTAAGTGATGTTTACACTGTTCAAGGACTTTTCTCAGCTTCCCATAGGAGCATAGAAAAAATGATGGAATGGCCAGTGAATATTCTGTACCATAGACGTCATGCTCAGAATATAAATAGGGGTTAGCCAGGGGGCGGGAATCCACAATCACTGCTCAGGAGAGTCCTAATTCACAGGGCGGTGAGAGTGACCCATGTCATTATTATTATTGTTTTTATTATTCTTATTTTTCCTTTTCTGTTACTGTTTTTACTAAACTGTCTTTATCTCAACCCACCAGGTTTTTTTCCTCCCTTTTCCTCTCCTTTTTTTCCCCCCCCCCCCTTCTCCCCACTCTTCTTGGAGGGTGTAGGGGGAGGAAAGGGTGGGGGTTGAGTGAACAGCCAAGTGGTTCTAGTCACTGGCCAGGGTTAAACCACGACACTAACCCACATCCTGTTCTCCATGCACAAGATAATAATATGAAACTAGTTTATATAGGTACACGTACACTTTCCAGAAATAGTAACTTCTTTTTTATGTTGTTGAGATACTGAAAGAGCCCTTGGGGCACAGAGCACTGAACTGGTTACTACTTATTATTTACCTTCCTACTTTAGCTTATTTGAACATCCTAACCTATAAATAAGGGCAACACTGAGGAAAGAAAAATGCAGGATTTAACAGGTAGTTCTGCTTAAAATCCATGGTCTGGGGGCACTGAGTTGTTGAGGTGAAAGACATTTCTGAAAATGAAGGTTACTTAATGTTTTTCCTCTAACAGTCAGCACAAGGAAGAGCACCCACTCACAACACCAAGAAGTACTTACACTTACAGTGGCTTGTCAGCATCTGATAGTCAGGCATAAACCTCAGATCTCACATTAGAGATGGAAATTATCTCCAGTGCCACATCTCAAGCATTCCCATAGGGCTTACAACGACCTTGGAAGTAATGTATGTAAGATTAAAGATTGCCTTTAGTTGACCTCTGTTTCCTGAGCTCTAGGGTCCGCACATCAAGTGCTTCTCAACAACTGCTAGGACTAGAAACTGCCTCAATGAAGACAGATAAAAAAAGTAAAGTATCGTATGACTCAAGAAACTACAGCTGTGCATAAAAGGCCCAGCTGCTTGAGACTTGCAAACAAAAGTAAACTTCAGTGGTTTCATGACTGCTGAAAGAATCATAGAATTGTCTAGGTTAGAAGGGACCTTTAAGATCATCGAGTCCAGCCATCAACCTAACACTGCCAAATCCACCAGTAAACCATGTCCCTCAATACCACGTCTACCTGTCTTTTAAATACCTCCAGGGATGGTGACTCCACCACTTCCCTGGGCAGCATGTTCCAATGTTTGATAACCCTTTTGGTGAAGAAATGTTTCCTAATATCCAATCTAAACCTCCTCTGTTGAAACTTGAGGCCATTTCCTCTTGTCCTATCCCTTGTTAGTTGGGAGAAGAGACCGATCCCCACCTCACTACAACCTTCTTTCAGGTAGCTGTAGAGAGCGATAACGTCACCCTAAGCTGTATTAGCAAAACTGTGGGTTGAGAGAAGTGAACCATCCCCCGTGTTGAGCACTTGTGAAACCACACCTGTGTCCAGTTTGGGGCTTCCCAGTACAAGACAGACATTCACACAGCACAGCAAGACCACCAGAGGCCACAAAGATGGTCAGGGACTGTAGCACTGAGGACTTGGGAGTTGACTAAGGGTTTCTTCAGCCTTGAGAAAAGAAGGCTGATAGGAGATAGGGCTCCCTTGAGCTACCTAACAGCAGTGGATAGGAGAGAGAGAGACAGACACTTCTCAAGTGACAAGTCAAGAAGCAATAGACACAGCCTGGAATACAGGAGCTTCTGACTACGTAGAAGGAAAGCGGTCAAACCCTGGAAGAGAGGCCCAGAGAGACTATAGGATGCCCATCCTTGGAGATATTCAAAACTCATCACCTATGGAACTCAGCAAGTGAAGAAAAGAATGAATAATCAAGTGTAAAACAATCCTTAAAACAAGCATCTGTGTATCCTGATAATGTTCTCATCCTTCTAGGGTCTTATTTCAGTAAAGGATCAAAACCCAATTGTGTCAAATCCCCACACCAAGATAACTTCATCACCCAGAAGTGCTTGCAAGGTGAAGTTACAGTGGCAAAGTGACGGATAAAACATACAGAGGAAAAAGCATAGATTAACAATGAAACTTCTCTGAACAGAGACATAAGCAGTAGTAACATCACAGCAGTAACTTCACATCACGAGTAACATCACATCCCACACAACGTAATTAATTCATCGTTACCCAAAAATTCAACCAGCTTTTCAATATGTTGAAGTATCTTCAAAGAATGAAGCCTTTGTGTAAGAAGAACATGTTTTCAGAATCAGACTTCAGTGATGACTGAAGACAGAAGCTAAAGGTGCGCTGGTTTAAGAACCTTGTCATGGCCTCATATTATAATAAGGCTGTCAATGGATGTCAAAGGCATAATTGTCCTCACTGAAAACTGTTTAATTTCTGCAGGCTGGGATTCTTTCCCCTGCATGTTCCCTCCTCATACTAAAAAACCCCTCTGTAATTATAAATGTTCTTATTCAAGCAAACTCTTTTTTTCCCACTCTGTAGCTGCATATTTTAATACTGCAATGGATTAGAAATCACAGCCTTCTAAAAAGCAAAAAAAACAGTGTCCTAAGAGCTACTTCCTCTTCTAAAATGCTAATTTACTTTAGATAAATAGCATTCTTGTCATATGTCAACTTATTCTAAAGGGAAAAAAAAGCAACCAAAGAAAACAAACTATGCACATACTTGGACTACAATAATATAAAATTGTACCTTTTGAAAAGCTTTGATTGTTTTCTTACCGTGAACTTTTGCCTTTTTGAATTGCTAATTCGGTTAATGCGTTCATTTTGCTCTGAAATTTGCATCATGAAAATTACCAGCTTTACAAGGTCTTCTACGTACAAAACAGTTTTCATATTTTGTTACAAAGGTTGTGTTTGACATTGGGAAATAGTAGGATGTCTTGAAAAGGTAAAAATGTAAGAAACTACATTAGGGTCAGTGGTATAACAGTGCTTGTTAGCATTTTTTAAAAGAAAACATGAAGATCTGCATTTATTTTTATTCAATTTGTTTATTAATGGGGGAAAAAAAAAAAAACAAAACCTAAAATAAGTCTATGATCATTGCTTTGTCTTTCAGATTAGGCACAGAGCAGCCAATTAGACTTGCAGAGCTGGAACTCTGGCCGCCATAGCACGACTCTAGATTTTCCTTTTCCATTCTGCTCTTCCCAGTGATAGGCAATTTGCGTGAGTACATAAGAGTAGAACTAAAAAGCCTTATCTTAAGTTAATGTTTGTTTTCAGCTATGTTTCCAGACACTTCTCTATGAAAGGCAGTGTTCAATATCTGCATGACAGAGAATATGGAGGAAATTATGCTGTAAGTCATGCACAGCAGACACCACACCTTCATTTTTGATTTGTTCACCGTCTAACAAAGATGTGTCTTGACTGAGGTTTGAGGCTCCTGTGTTTCAGAGAAATGCTAATGAAGGGAAGAAGAGCTACCTGCAGACTTTAACACTAAAGAATGTAATTTCTAGAAACTAAAGTGTTTTAGATTTAAACAATATGATCAAAATAAATTACAATTTCTTCTATTTCCAAATAAACCAATGGCACAAGTGTACCCAGAGAGAGGACTCAGATATATGGATTTCATACAGCATAACATATAAATCAAGTCTTGCTGAAGACAGGGAGTGAAAGTCAGAAATATTAACATAGCCCTGACATTCTCAAAGCTACATGTTGATTAAGATGCCTAAGATTTTCTTCTAACCTCTACTGTGTGGGCAAGACAGCCTTCTATCATCACCAGAACTAAGCACACAACAACACCTAAGGAACAACCAGACAGAGGTAGCTTTATTCAATTATACAGGACACTGAGGAAACTAGTGAAAAAATCCTTCTGGGATTAACATATCATAATACTGTATTTAACTTTCCAAAATGATTACTGTAGAACATTTTCTCTAAGAAAGACTGAGAACAATCCAAATGGGCAGATACACATTGGAATGTGATACTTGCACAGCTCAAAAGTCCTTTGAAAGCTTAGTGTTACAAAGGAAAATACAAGGCAAAGCCTAATTCAGAGTACTTGTACTTTTTTCTTCTTCTTCTTCTTTTGGGCCACCATTGCAACATGAAAAGCCTTTCAAGCGTGTTGGGTGACAGTGCTGGGGAAACACCTCCACACTGTAGCACGCCTGGGGAGAACCCCCTCAAACAGCACACCTGAATAGAGTAGCTGGTACAATCTGCCAAGCAGTCAGGACAGACACTTGGGACTTAACAGTCCACCAGTAGTTCATGGACCATATTTCTAGAAGCCCTGAGTGATTTAAGCACCAGCAGCCCTCAGGACAGTGTCACATGTCCAGATAAACTACAAAAATCCTGCAAAACTTACTTTATGAAGCAAATAAGTCACAATTTCTTTAAACTCCTTAAGAATCTCAATACAACAATACGTATTGAAGAGAAAATCTTAATCCAAATAACTAGTGGCTTACACATTTCAGTGTGAAATAGTTGTTGAAGTACATAAGTTTTGAAAGCAACTGTTTGTACGGTTAGAGGGGCTGTCTAAGATAATACATAAGTCTGAAGAATTACATGGTGCTGGAAGAATACAGCATTTGGAGTTATAATTGTCATATCCCACCTTCATAGATACGTTTATAATAGCTCAAACGTTTAGAAAAGATTACCTGTAGTTCTTGCTGAAAACAGTCCTTTATGAAAGCAAAAAAGTAAGACTGACTCAAGTAGTCTACTGTATATACAATTACCAATTCTGAAGTCTAAATTCATCTGCCTGTCCACTTCAACCACTGAAGGACATGTGCCTATAACACTGCAGACCCATTCACGCACACAGGACTCTAATCTCAGAAATTGCCAATGGATGTTTGCATCAAGGTTTTTATTTCAGTATCACATACTAAATGCTTGCTCCTCTACAGTATCGCTCTTACCCCCTTTTAAAATGAATCAACCTTAATGTTTTGATTTCAGTTGTATGATTTTACATACTTCAGATAGAAAACACCACAAAACAATTCCCAAACTCCTTAGATATCATAGTTCTAAATTGTAAATCACTCTTTAGTATTCTGCTATTAGACTGGTTCAGCCAACATGACTGCATTTCACTTTCCTGGTGCTATCAATGTAGTCTTGTTACAGCATAATTTCAGTGAGTCAACACACACCAGCAGTTTGAAACAGCAGGGACTCGAAGCCTGAGGAGGGCATACTCTTATCACAGTATCTGTCTTGATTTATTGGAAGACAAATGTGATAAACAGGACCTACACTTCATAAAAAGGGGCAAGGTACTTTCTGGGATCATAGGGTACATGCAAAACACAAACTCCAGAGGCTTTTGAAATGGAAGGTCTTTGAGAGGAAAGAGGGTCTCAGCTGAAGGTTAACTATATGCACAACATGCACCAGTAATGTTTGTGGCCCTTGTACT
>KZ507713.1:9889-48017 GCA_002844005.1 Limosa lapponica baueri
CTGCATGGCAGAGTACGGTATGGTGTCAAATGCAACAGGACTTCCCCCCTCCCAACAGAATACCATTGTGGGGAGCTTAATCTCATGTTTACGGTACTGTCTCACCACCCTCACAAGAAAGAATTTCTTCCTAATGTCTAATCTAAATCTCCCCTCTTTCAGTTTAAAACATTTACATCATCCCCAGTGGTCTTCCTTGTTTAGTTTTAAGTTTTTTATTTAATTCATTCTATGAATCAGAAGAGTGATTCCCTCCTTCTGTCATGGTAGTGTGCACGTGGCATGGTACGACACCGTCCTTTTGAGGCCTGCAGTCTCTTCTAGAAACACATCTGCTGTTATTTCAAGCTCTTCTTTGATATTAATAACTCAACACATACTAATTAATCTCCAAATTAATCCCATTTCCAGTACAGTAATCATAATTGATTTTACGCATGGAGAAAATTGAGGTAACTGTACCCTGTTTCCATTATTCCCTGCCCATATAATTATCTTTACTTTCTCCCTTCCACAACCCACAGAGAAATACAAGGAGAAAAGTCACCAAGACCAGAGCGACTATAAACTCCCCTGAAGCCTCTCTTGCCTTTTGTGGGGACACATCCCACGGAGTCACTCAGCCTTTTCCACAAAGAGCAGCCACGGTATTTCAGGAATCTCTTTCCATCTGCCCCACCAGCCCCTCTGAGCTGGAAGGGGAGATTACTTTGGTATGCAGGCTGGTCCTTGTCCAGTGAAAAGAGAAATCTGATAGGTATTCGTTCATGCTTCACAGAAATTAAATTTACCAGACATCTTAATGAAAAGCAAATTTAGACGCAGAAAGTAAACTGCAATTTTTTTTCTCACCTTAATTTTTAATTGAAGTGCACGACCACGCAGCTTCCAGAAATGATCTGAAAGTGGTAAATATAGATCCTTGGTTACTAATTTTAGTGGGATCATCATGATTTTAGTAGGTTGTCTCACCCACTCTCTGCCAGGAACACTAATTTCTCACTAAGTGTTCTCCCTGCTGGTGGTTTGATTTACGGGAAGATTTGTAATTGTGAAGGACCTGGACCTTTTTCCCACTGGAAGAGTGGATGTTGGGAGCCAGTTCTTGAGGCTGGGGGGCCACCCATACCCCAGCCTAACACCACAGCCACCAACATCAGTGCCACATTCCAGCAATTGCCGGATGAATTTGCTCCCTCACAAGGTGAGAAGGTAAAAGTGAAATCTATTGGCCGTGAAATAAGTGAGTTTCTCAAACAGGAGACCCCTTGGTCATTTGTGAAGCAGTGGGGACCTGCAAAAATAACTCTGTTGCATTTAAGTGGCTCATCACATTCAGGACAGAGGACCTTTCTCTTAACCTTGAGGGGTGACCATTCTGGACCAGTGTTGAAAATGGTTGATAGTCTCAAATGGGCTCTCCTGTGACCCAAACCGTAGCTTCTTACAGGATTAAAAGAATTCAGTGTTTGGCACTACCAGATTATACACACAAACATTTATTTAATCCCTTCCTCTCCATATTATCATTGCGTGAATGGAAAGACAAATGTCAGAACATTGAAATACGATGTTTTGAGACCATGGATCTGGACCTGTGCCCTGAGTCACTTCAACTTCTCTGCCTCTAGAACACACGTAAGCTCTTCAGCTGCTCATATATCATATCTAGTCTTAAAGTCAAGGCTCACTGCTCCCCAACCTCTAATAGACCCTGTGAGAAATGCAAGCACAACTTTACACTCCATCTCAGCTGTTTCCAAAAACCAAGGAACTGTTGCAATAAAGAGAGGAAAAATGAGTTTAAAAGGAGAAAATAAATTGACTCTGTCAAACCAAGTAGCAAGTGGGCTGGCTGGTTAGGTAAATAATTTTTATTGGCTTTTTCCAACTAATCTGCCTGCAGGATTTATTGGTGTTCTACTGTATCCTCAAATAAAGCAGCTGACTCTAGTTCCAGTTTATGCTTTATCCATTAATAATTTTGTGCATCCTAGAGAGCATTTACATTATTTATTAATTTTATCTAACCGTAATCACAACCATCGTGCCTGTTTAATGAGAAGTTACTCCAGGCCAACTTGCTAGAATTCAAATTGCATTTTATCATTCTTACAGAGAGGGCTTTTGGAACATTTGGTTCCTTACCCATGGGCTTCCCCATGGCCAGAAAACATTATGAAGAGGGGATAAGTGGAATGGGTTGTGCCATGACCCCGTGCAAAAAAGAAACACTGCCACGTTTTGTTATTCTATTAGCATAATCAGGTTAGGGTATAGCCACTCTACCTTGCACCATTCAGATTTGCACCAACTTCTCATCACACCAGAACCAGGGCAGATGAGGGCAGAAGAGGCAGAAAGCCACTTCATACCTCTCACCTCTCTGGTTTCTGGAGTAACGCTGAGATCAAAGCTTCTGCTTTCAAGGCTGTAGATGCACTTGCATCTCCATGGTCTATGGTAATGAGCCAGCAAGTACATCTTTATGCAGCCCACTTCTGGGTTGCTCCGTGGCTGTGAAAATGAGAAGCTTGAGTTACATAAAAAGACGTCGTCTTCACTTTTCTCATAGTTTTCCTGTGTGGATCTGTCAGTTTGCTAAAAAGCAGACAAAATGTGGCTCTCGGCCTTCAAAGTCATTCCTTCATACTGTAGTTTTGTCCTTTTAAAGCTCTGAGCACCTGCAAACCTCCAGCCACTCAGGAGATGGCACTGAATGAAATCTCTCCTGTTGTTCATGAATCCTACTCTTCGTAAGTCTGAAGTGGGCAAGAGAAAGTTTTCTCCATCCGCGTGTGCCACGGGAAGAGTTTCAGTGAGTCAACACTTTGGAGAGTAGAAACAACACTGCTGAAGACTACAGGGCAGAGACAAACCCATATGGTACTTTGGCTGCTTCTTCTCCTAATTTCTTTACAAAAACATACAAGCTAGCCAGCTCGTTAGGAAAGAAATCTGACCCAGCTTATCTAAATGCAGAGACTCTGCTTCAAAGAAGTTCTCAAGGCATCTGTACGTGCCAGGTTCAATGCTCCATGAATATACCTCAGAGAGGAAATTTTCCACTAATAAAAGTCATATTAATCTGTATAAGGTAACCAGATAGCATTAATACAAGATTATTTTACTCCATGTAAGTTAAATTCATACATCCATTTGCTGTTTGTGGACAAGCTGACTTTCTGAACTTTGCCCATGCGGGGTCTTAATGTTTTCTTATTTTTCAGTCAGCTGAGCTTCTACTTTTTCCCAGCTTTTTCTCTTGAATAAGTCCAGCATCAGCCTAAAGTGTTTCTATTCCTTCAGCAGTAAGTTTTTTTTTATGTCGTGTCCCCAAGATATTTCTAATTGCTCAGACACTTTCATGCATTAAGGTTTACAGAATTAATTAAGTTTAAATTTAAATTTTAAATTTAGACCCTGAATTTTAAATTTAGGTCTACAATGACCTGAGTGTCAAAACCAGGGACCTGGCCACATCATGCATCTGGGCTTCCCTCCCACAAAGCCCCATGGGTGCTGGGAGATGTCTGCTCAGCAGAGACATGAAAACACCACCTGCTCCCTGGCCAAGGGGCTGGAAGGTGCTCTGGGATCCCAGTGTTTCCACATAGCACTTCTCTGGGATTCCAGTGTTTCATCATGGCACTTGATTTCAGCAGCTAGGGGCTGACACCTCCTTCTGAGACCCCTAGAGAAGGCAGTCAGGCATTTGGCAGAGCCTAAAAAAGGTCCTGGAAAATACTTGGGTAGGGTGTGCAGATTTAGACATTTGGAGAAAGATGGAGGAAGTAACAGACGAGTCCAAGGAATGAGGACAAATAAGGAAATAAAAAGGCTTCAAAAGTGAGCGAGCCATGGTGCGATGCTACAGCCCACACCTGCAGGATGGACCGAGTGAGGTGGTATGAAGACAGGAAGGTATTTCCCACAGGGCAGCGACAGGCCAGGGAGCAGAAAGCAAAGCTTTTCCCATCCCAAATACAACTCAGGTTACAGGATCCTGCAGCCTGTCATCTTTTACCCTCTATAAACCCCGAAACATTTAGCTGGCTGGAGCACGCGGGCTGTCGCGGTGTACGTGTAGCTCGCTGTTGTATGTCAGACAGCACAAACACAACTCCTGGAAACTTTTGTGTCTTAAGTTTACCTTGCCCTGCGGCGTCACTGCCACCGTAGGGCCGGTGGCCATCTGAGGGCTGGTGATCCCAGCCATGGGAGGGGGCTGTGCTGGGCCAGGGGGACCTCTGGGACACAACCCCAGGCCAGAGAAATCACAGGACAGAAAGGGAAGAACAACCCAGGTAGGATGGAAAAGTAAACTATTTGGAGGAAGGAGTGTGTTATGACAGGCGTTTTTGCCATTGTTTACTTTTTCCTTTCAAGCAAAAGAAAAAAAAAAAAAAGAATGATTAAGGATGTCAGTATTAACACTGGAGAAAGGAGGAGATACTAGCATGTGAAAAAATAAAGCATATCTAAAAATTATAACAAAGGTGCCCAATTTCTGTAACATTTGTCAAGTTACAGTTACATTATTAATCACAGTACTAAGAACTTGAAGAGAACACTGCACTTCGCTTGTGCTGTTAACTGCTTAGTCCTCATTCTTGTCTGTTTCAAAATCTCCAGTTCAGTAATGTTTCAGACATCCTGATGAAATCAATAGGACTAAGGGCACAATTCTTTATGCAAAATACTGCTTTGTTCACATGAGCATTCTGCATGAAATTTGAGACATTTAAAAATAAGTATAGAACATATAAATTATTATGGTGTATACTAACACAAATTATAATATCACTATATAAGTTCCATAAGGGCTGTTGTACCCTTAAGTAATTATTTTGCTAAATGCAAACAAAAATCTATTGTTTTCTAATTAAAACAGCAGCTTGCAAACTAACCATGATCTGAAGACAGCCATAAAATGCTAACTGTTAGTGTTCAGACTCCATTCTTATTTACTCTCCATGTCAGAGAATGCAGGATGAGTAGGAGAGAAATCCCAGGACATCTGATAGCCAGCAGGAGACAGGGAGAAAGAGGCTCTTATCTAGAAAAAGAAATAGCAGCTGACACAGCTGTGAACAGGCTTATATTATTTTATTTCCAATGTACGAATGAAGTGCTTAGCAAACATTTCTTGAGATTTGAGGCTCTATCTCCCGAGCATCGCAAGCAGGATGAGCATGGGTACTCACCACCTCCCCCTCCATCTCAAGGTTATTAAAAGAATGAAGACATAGGCATGGATTTAATACCACTGGAGCCTGCTCTGGACTGAATTGTACTGAGTCAGAGTGAGACCTCCAATTTTTTTGCTCAGGGACAGCCATTAAACATCGTTAGCTTGCAGTCCCTACCAACTCCCACTGAAGTCAGAGCCGTGACCTGACCCCAGACACCCGAATCCTGACACAGGTGAGGAGCAGTTATTGCAGCACAGCTCTGGTCTAAGCTTCTGGGTGGACTATTGCTGCAGTTTCAGTGATTCACATCGGGGGACCACACTCCAAATTGAATCGGTCATTGGGTCATGGTCATTGGCCCATCTTAAATTGCTCATACGGAAGCTCTGGAAGCACGGAATTCGGGACACAGGGAGTCCAACAGTAGGTGCTGCAGAAGGGGACCACCACTGCTTCGAGCTGTACCATCGTATTTACTATCCTTTGCATAATTGCTGCCTGGAGTGACCAAGTCAAAAATGCTCCCAGAGGGGGACACCATGCTGTGCCAGGGGCTGGCACGGTGGAGAAAGGCCAGGAGCCTTCACAGACCCCCACTGGCACCCACAGAAGCCCATCAGCCAGCGGGGATGCCACCGCCTGCCTGTGCCTCTGCCACTCAGCGCAGCCAGGTTTTATGCATGAAATACATTGAAGACAGATTCCCTTCCTGGGGAAGATGCCAGCTTTGGAGTTTAGATTCGACTGACAGCCATGAGCATGGCTGAAGAACAAAGTGAAACAAGGACCACGGCAAATCTCTTTCAGGTGGCTCTAACTATGAATTTTCCTCTCCCAAAAAGCAGCCGCTGATACACTTGACTGATGAGAAAAGGACAAGAAAGATGCTTTTACTTCCCCAAAGTATATGCTTTCCTTGGAGTTAGAGATATATTCCACATATCTTTTTGCACTACAACATTTTCCTCTTCTCCTCTTCTGCCAATTCTCTTGTTCAGAGCCCTCTCCCCCTGGCACCCTACCAGTTTTCCCCCCCTTACCCACTTTGTGTGGTCCCATCTCACACTGCACACTTACCCTGCACAGCCCCACGTTTAAATTGGAGCTGGATACATCCTTGCACTACTTAAACCCACACGTACAGCTTTGTTAAAACATTTCAAAGGACCCATATTGGCATCTTTACTATGAACATCTGCAAACAGCCCTCCCTCCCCCTCTCTTTGCTGAAATCACATGCTTTTCTTCTTCTTCTTTATCTGTCCTCTTTATTGTTTTCTTCACTCCCTCCCTGATGATTTAATTTTTCATCTTTGTGTCCTGTCCTCTCACACAGTTTGGGCTCTGATCTGCCTCTCTTCTCAAAGAAAACCAAACTCAGGGAAAAAACACACTCTTGAAATCCGTATTGCCGATTGGTGTTTTACTGCATTTCTTCCCCAGGTCACAAAATTTATCGAACCCTCAGTTTTCACCCTAGTCTGCAATTATCATTTCCAGCTTCAGCCTAGATCTCTTCCAAGCTGGTTTTTTATTTTCACCAGTCTCCACAAACTGCTTTCAAAGTTTCTGGAGATCTAGGCTATATTCCAGGGCCGGAGCTGTCTCTTGATCTTTCTGCTGGTCTTGCACAGTCATAAATGGCTCCTCCATCCTGTGCTGGTCCCCCTGCCAGGCTGCCTGCCCTATGGTGTTTCCCGGTGTTAGTCTCTCCCACTGCTCTTCTCCCTCTTCCCATTGACCCTTGTGAAGGTACTGGATGATCTTCTTGGCTTTCTCCTTCCCTCTCCAGCTTTCTGGGTCATCTAAGTCACACACAAGGTTTCAGCTCTCATGTCTATGTCCAGGACACTGCACTTCCATCCAGGCTCCTTCGCTCCAGACCAGAATCTCAGACTCTCTCTAAACCTCTCCACTATCTGCCACTATTGACAAGCAGAGGGGAAGTTAGGGAAAATTAATGTAATACAAAGCAGGCAGCAAATACATGTAAAAACTGCTCTCTTCTTCAGCCTCATGATGCTGAATAGGGTCTATGGGCCTCATGGGGACAGTGATGGGCACTTCTCGCTCTTGTGGTTGAGTAACAGCTTCTGACACAAGTGGGGAGAAAACCCGGGGTGCAGAATTAGGGACGGTATTGCACCCTGTCACTTGTGAAGAAATCATGGTAATCTGAAATGCTGTTTGTACAGCAGGATGCGTGAAGTGAAAATGTACATTGCATCTTCCTGTAGATGTAATCTAGCACCAGAATGGGAGAGAAAATGGTTGATATGGGGTACAAGTGAAAGCAACAGCAATCCTTGGTCCCTGATAATATGTTATGGCAACATATCAGTGAGAGGGAAGGATTAGTTTATGGGCGAGAGCGTGCAATAGGAATCCTGCTGCACCAGGAGGGCTTTTCTGGTGGGCTTAAAGGGAAGAGCTGATATTTGCCTGTAGCACATCAGCCTGACAGGCACTGGGGTGTTCCTCAGACATGGCTCAGGTCTCACAGCAAAACCAGCAAAGTGGAACCCAATGTTTTTCTTTAAATTATGCAATGGATCCTTTTATTACGAGGATTTTGGCAGGAATCCTCTGCAAAGGCCAAAATGGCAGTGGAGGACCAAAGGGGCAGCCCTATAGGAGCAGTCTAGAGGGAGTATTTAAACATTTAAACATAAGCAAAAAATACCCTGACAGCTCTGCTCTTTTTTGACTCAAATGGAGAAAATACTGATCAACAGCATGGAGGGTTCTTAAAAAAAAAAAAAAAAAGAAAAGAAAAAGGCAAACATTTTCCAGGAATATCTACATCATACGCTCTTTCCCTTCTTCTGGGAAAGAAGAAACACCCCAGGGACTCATAGACTCATACAAATAAAGATTATCCTACTTAAGTATGTTGGAGGGACCTTTTCCAAGAAACTAGGAGGTAGCGGACACTATCTGGAGTTCAGATAATATCCATTAACATTATAGATAAAAGGTCTAGCAGGAAGGAAAGGCCACAGTCAAATATTCAGTTTCTTGACTGGGTAACGTTGATTCCCTCCCCTTTTTCTTCTGTTAAGCACACACTCTTTAATGACTGCAGCTTTTCCCCACAGCTCATCCCCTGCCCATGTTAGTGCTCATGATGCCTAGTGCACTGTGATTTTGCAACCATTTCAATCATATTTTTGCTTAGACTGTGGTCTTGTGGACCCATCCCAGGTCCAGGACTCATCCTGGATAGACCTCAGCACCATCTTCTCCAATGGTTTTTGTTCCCAGCATCAATGCTTCTTGAGCTTCCGACGTTGCTGTGCAAACCCACACTTTCTCTCCAGATGGTCTGAAATGCCTACGCAGTCTTGTATTTGCCTTTGTCTGGGCAGAAGTGACCCAGCACAGATCTCCTGGGGCAGCTGACGGTGACCAGCAGCTCAGATCACACAGCATCTGTTCCTGTGCCACAGGAGATGGGGACAACCGCACAGAGGCTGTTCCTGCAGACACGTGTATTAGAGTCTGTGGTGATTCAGCCACTTGCTTTCCTAAATGAGCTTACTGAATTAGTTAACTTTATTTTAAATGAAGCATGCCAGGTAAATCCACCAGCTTCAGTAAGTCTTAATGATAATAGTATTTTCCCTTTATTCCCCTGGCTTATTATTAGTAAAAAATGAAGCAATTTGCTGAGAGTATTCAGCCTAAAGTCCACAGATAGGGTGTGGGGAATTTCAGCCCAGATGGAAATTTTCCAAAGCTACAAGCACCTGAAAACAGGGTTTTATGATGGAAAAAAATGAATTTTAAGCAACGTAACTAAGACAACTGCTCCAGTCATGCAGCCTGGAGGCAACAATTCACTGCGGGGGCAGTGATTTAGGTGTGTCTTGCTCAGCTGTAGATAATTCCAAATCAGGAGACCTACTTCCATGGCCAGCCCCCTAAGCCAGGCAGCATCCATGGGCTGAGAGAGAAGCAAAGAGAGAGGAGGAAAGGTAAAGAACATTTACTACCTTCATACTGTACCCTGATCATCACTGTGGGACTGATTCTGAGAGATGAAGATATCCTGGAGAGGGGTTGGGGAAGCCCATGGGAGGAGCAGAGCCTCATTCGACACAGGGAGCAGCAGCCACACTTTCCTAATTTGTCTTGAGTTACTGCTGTGACGCTTGAGCTGCCCCGTTCCCCGAGGTGCAGGTGATATTTGTGTGGATGCAGATTTTAACCTTTTTAATCTTTACTTTGTTTCCATTTTTGAAAGGCCACCAGATTATTTGTATGATTAGTCGACTCGAGTAGAACAAAGAGCGGGCACGCCCCAAACGACAAGGAAAAACAAGGAGTTATCCTAGGACCATGTCTGCCATCCTGTGATGCTGTGTGATAGCAGGATACGGAGGAGGGAGGTGGAGGGAAACAAAGGGCTACAAAGATGATGAGGGGCCTCGAACATCTCTCTTACGAGGAAAGGCTGAGGGACTTGGGTCTGTTTAGTCTGGAGAAGAGAAGACTGAGGGGGGATCTGATCAACACCTATAAATACTTAAAGGGAGGGTGTCAGGAGGATGGGGCCAGTCTTTTCTCAGTGGTGCCCAGTGACAGGACAAGAGGAAACGGGCACAAACTTGAACATAAGAAGTTCCACCTAAACATGAGGAGGAACTTCCTCACTTTGAGGGTGGCAGAGCCCTGGAAGAGGCTGCCCAGGGAGGTGGTGGAGTCCCCATCTCTGGAGACATTCCAAACCCACCTGGACACGTTCCTGTGGGACCTGCTCTGGCTGACCCTGTTCTGGCAGAGGGGTTGGACTAGATGATCTCCAGAGGTCCCTTCCAACCCCATATCATTCTGTGATTTCTTTCTGATAAGATTGCTACATTTCACAACACCGAATTTTCCTTTGCAAAGGAAAGAAAAACACTAGTAAAGATAAATATTTTCTTGCTACTCTTTCCTGTAAATTTTTTCTGTGTCTCTCCCCTTGTGAGAGAGACAGTAGAAATGGCACTTACAGACTTTTGGTAGGCAGGCTGGGAAACACTGGATTGATGTGCACACTAACAGCTCTTCCTCAGCAGCACAGATCTGGGCAGCAGCTCATTCAGGGGTGGGATTACAAGCAAAGCGCACAGATTTTATGATAGGGCAAAGAGAATACTCCAAAGAACTTTAACGTCCCCTCTGATCTATAAGACTCGGAAATATATACTGCCTTTAACGAATTAAGCATCTGAAGAACTACAGCTGCAGCCCGGCTCTGCTTTTTTTGGTTACCCTCAAAATATAGCCGCCGGTGCCACAGTTAAGAGGTCTGTCACCCAGATTTGATGCAATGACCAAAATGACCACAAGATTTTGGGGGCGAAGACATCGTGTTTTGCTCAACTAGGAGGTGTGAGATCATTGCCACTATTCCTCAGCCCCAATAGGTAAGTAAATGTGACTGCATTAGACCCAAATTCAAAGACCCACAAGACTAGATAGAAGGAAGAAACCTTTTACGGTGAGAGTGGTGAAACACGAGCAGGTTGCCCAGAGAGGTGGTAGATATCTCACCCTTGGAAATATTCAAGGTCAGGTTGGACAGGGCTCTGAGCAACCTGATCTAGTTGAAGATGTCCCTGCTTATTGCAGGGGGGTTGGACTAGATAACCTTTAAAGGTCCCCTCCAACCCAAACTGTTGTATGGTTCTGTGACTCTATGATCACTTATATGGGAAACTCAAGTTTCAGTGTAATTCGTTCATACACTGACAACTCCTCCAAAACTTCAGTTTCTTTTCTAAAACCAATATTTTTCAGCTCTAAAGTGACAGGTAGCTAAAAATGAGTGATTAAAACAAAAGGATGCTTGAATCTGAGGCTCCCAGACCAGTGATGAACTGTTAAAGAGAAAACATTAGGTTAGTCCAAATGAAGATCTTTTAAGAAACTTCTGCAGGAGCTGTGATTTTTTTATTATTTTTTTTTTTCCAAATCAAGTAACTCCTACTGAGGATTTACAAATGAAAATATGAAACCACAGGCTGTCAAAACAGGAGAATAGGAATGCATAACCCTAAATCAGTTCTGTTTGGCTGATAAGTGGAACAGCAGGATTTCTACCCCTCCTTCTCTTTTTCTTTCTTTTTTCTTTTTTTTTTTTTTTACACAGCTCATAGCTGTGCACAGTAATTTAAATGCAGAGCTAATGCTGCCTCTGCCAGGATGTAGCATGATGGAGATGGATAACAGAATGATGAAGTGTTGATTCACTGGAGGGTTTTTACAATCCTGAACACCCAGCAAAACGGTCCTATTGAGTAATGGCACCAAACATTCTTCAATCCATATTCATTTAATTGTAAAGTTGACAGTTCTGTTTGCATGCACTGTAGTGCAAAGCTGGAATACACACCACAAGCGAAAAAATGCTGGTTTCTTGCATGAACCAGAATGGAGAAACAAAGTTCCAGATTCCTCCTGGCCCTATACGTCTTATTTTCAATGGTGAATGAGTCTGAGCATTGGCTTAACTTGCAAACCTTGTTTACTTTAGCTTCCCATTAACTGCTATAAACTTGTCGAAACACATCTCATGCAACAGCTGTGCATTCTTAACATTAAAAAGTAACAGTAGTCAGAGCTGTTTTTCTTCATCACACTCACAGTATCAAATTAGAAACAGGACTCCTTGATTAACATAGAAGCGCCTCCTTTGGTTCCTCTTGCTCATAGCTCCTGGTAGCTTCATCTGATGCTTCCTCACTCCTCATAGAGACAGAAAACAATCAGTCCATCCCTATCCATTCACCCCCCACCAAGCTTCTTGCATTTTCACAGACTTCTGTCATATTGTCCTTCAGCCGTCTGCTTTCCAGGTTTTCAAGTCCTTGCTCACTTAGCTGCTCTTCACGCAAAGTTCTCACACAAATCGCTCTCCTTTCAACCCCTTCCAGTCCCACTTCACCCCTCCTGAGCCTGGGGGGTGGGGAGGGATCAGAACAGCATATAGCACTAAAGACATACGTGAACCATAGATTTATGCCAGTGGCATGGTGAAGTTCTCCCTGCCTTGTTCCCTCTCCAACCTGGCTGTGATTTAGGACATGTTTTGAAGTTTTCCATCCTGCAATTCTCTCCCAAGTTGTGTCCCCCTAATCACACAGCAGTGGACATTTATGCTTGAAGCTTCAGTGCTTTTCCCTCCAGCACAGATATTGTCAGCCCTTTGGTAATGTGCTTGGGGCAGGGATTCCGTCTTACTCGGTTGCTCAGGGCAGAGCACTTTCAGGCTCGGGTCGAGCTACTGCCCTATAAATAGTATTTCCAGCCTTCAGCAGCTTAACAGCGCGCGGGACAAAGGGAGTTCATGAAGCATCCAATTTGCCACTTTACAAAACCATTCCTGCATTCCCGGCTCAAAATGCACCGCGATGAAAAGATTTTACAGCTGTTTTCCAGAAACTTGTCGTGGGATCAGTGTTCAAAGGTCCAGAGAGCAATTCAGTCCCACCGCTCAGGGCTGGCTGAAGCGGGTGGGCTATTCGTATAGCAGTTAGGTATCTATCTCTGTCAATGCAAAGCTATCTTATAAATACGATACTATTTAAAAATTACTATTATATAATTACTATTTATAAATTTACTATTATATAGTATATATTATAAAATTACTATTATATAATTACTATTTATAAAATACTATTATTATTATAAATACTACTACTATTTATAAGCTATGTTTATAAATACTTAAAGGGTGGGTGTCAAGAGGATGGGGCTGGTCTTTTTTCAGTGGTGCTCAGGGATAGGACAAGAGGGAATGGGCACAAACTTGAACATAGGAAGTTCCACCTGAACATGAGGAGGAACTTCTTGACTTTGAGGGTGGCAGAGCCCTGGAAGAGGCTGCCCAGGGGGGTGGTGGAGTCTCCGTCTCTGGAGACATTCCAAACCTGCCTGGACAAGTTCCTGTGGGACCTGCTCTGGGTGACCCTGCTCTGGCAGGGGGGTTGGACTAGATGATCTCCAGAGATCCCTTCCGACCCCATGTGATTCTGTGATCTCTCGCCCTTGTCTGCACCAGGTTCTGGCAGTCTGGGCTGCTCACTCTTCTCAGCTATGGACTTGGTGCCCCAAGTCCTCATCAGGCCCCTGGGAAGCGATGGAAACCCACCCTTAGCTAAGCAAAGTGACTCACTCCACCAAGACCGTCGTGTTTCCTTGGCCGCAGTGGGAAGTTCGAGCAAGCCGAGCCCTGAGCTCCTGCAAACGGCGGTGCCCTGTTGTCATCCTGCCATAAACTGCCTGTAAAGCATTTTTAAATAAAAAAATGAATGATGGTGTTAGGGCTTTGCATGAGCAATTCTGTGGACTCAGCGCTCTAATAAATCACCCGTGCGCAGGGTGAGGGCAACGCTTAGGAAGCAGAGGGAGATTTGTAGGTTGCGGAGAGAATGAGGTTTTCTGAGGTATTAAAGAGCACAAAATCTCTTTCTGGGAATGAAGGGGGAGGAGGAAAGGGGGAAAACAGGAAGAATAATTATAGGCCCTACATCTCTTTGATAAAGGAGGGGATTTTCAATATTTCAGCCATACTTGCGTTAATTAGAAACATATTGGTAGCGAAGAATTGAAGCAGCTTTGTAACTAACCAGTCAATGTAGGCATCATAGCATGAAATCATGCTACAAGCCCAAAAATGTGTTTTGCTAACCATCCATTAAATCTTAATCTCAAGTTTTGCAAGCCATTTAAATTGCAGAGAAACTTTCCACTACAGCCAGGTAAATCAGGGGCGACTCAGCTTCTGTGCTTGCAGAAAAAAACCTAGGAGAGGTAATCAGCTCAGAAATGAACCTAAGTTGCTCCTCCTTTTTCAAGGCTCTTATTTGTATTTTAATATGAATATAACTCTTATAAAAAGTGTCGTACTGGAAGAGCCAGAAACAAAGCTCAGAAGTAATTAAATGCTGGTTTTAACTTTGCAGCATATGTTTGTCAACCCCTCTCAACAGGCTTTTGACCTGACTTGAGGTAACAATGCCTCAGCCTGAAGTAACTCAATTTTCCAGCTTTCCTAAACCTTGCTCTCCCTTCTGAGATTTCTGATGTTACCTCAGTGCCAGTGGACCAGGCAGTCCAGCAGACCAGGCAAAAAAGCAACGTTCGCTCTCACCAGCCCTCGACTCAAGGGAAAGTATCCTGTCCTTCGAATAAAAATTCAGGCACTGAGATAGTGAGCGACCTCTGCCTTTGGTTTTGTGAAGAATCAGCAGAACTGGGCACCACAAGTGGCACTGGATGAATCGGTCTCAGAGAAACAAGATTATTTCTTTTTAGGACCTACCCAATGCCTACATCTGGCTGCATGTGAGCAGCTGAATTTTTCCAAGCTCTGAATACCCAGCAACTTCTGCAGAGCTGGGGGATCTAACTTTTTAGGCACCCATTTTTGAAAGCTTTTGCCAAGAATCTGTTTCACACCCACCTCCATCGCCTTCAGTTAGCAAAGTGTGAGAACCTGACATGTAAATGACAACGGAGCCGAGCTACGGCTGAAGTCGTTCCTTTAATTCACTGACATTTCTGGGACAGCGAAACTAAAAATGCCTGAGCATTCAGAAGAAGAGCTTTTGTTTCATACACTAATAGTTCCCCTTGTTCTGCTTATGCAATTGTCATCACTTATTCTAATTCCCAACCCAGCAGTTTGGGGCGTCGAGCGGATACCAGGGATGGTGAGGCTCAGGATAGCTGCCCTTTTCCCTGCTCTTAAAATAAAAAGAAATGTGCCCTGGCTGCAGACCCTCTAGTGTTCACCTCCCCAAACCAAATGAGTTGATGCCGTGCTGACAAAGCCACCAGCTTTTTGTGGTGAGCCTGTGACAGCAGAGCGGGGGGCTGAAGAGCAGGATGCCTGAGCAGGTCCCCAGCTCTGCTTGCAGCACTCATGGGTCCTGCTGCAGTGATTCATCTGTCACCGTGCCCGCTGCTGCACGAGGAAGTAAAGCTGACCTCTCTGTGGGGTTCAGGTCCCATGATCCTGTGAACTCAGCTAAAGGAAAGAAAACTCAAACTCCAAACCACAGCTGTGAACTGCTCTCCCAAAGTCCAGCTGTATGGCTTGGCATATAAATGCAAAAAAAAAAAAAGTTTCAAGGCTTCCATGCAAAATGAGAAATGCTTCTAGAAATGTATGGCTTGTAGAAGAAAAGGGGAAAAAGAACCCGAAGATGTAACTTATGTTATATTTTAAGTCTTGCTTATGCTACAGGCATAGTGAAATAGGTGGGCAAGTTGTATTACAGGTACCTCCTGCAGGTACAGGTACCTCCTCCTACAGGAGGTATTTGACAGGACAAGAGAAAATGGGCACAAAATTAAAGATAAGAGGTTCCACCTAAACATGAGGAGGAACTTCTTTCCTGTGGGGGTGGCAGAGCCCTGGAAGAGGCTGCCCAGAGAGGTGGTGGAGTCCCCATCCCTGGAGACATTCCAAACCCGCCTGGACATGTTCCTGTGGGACCTGCTCTGGGTGACCCTGCTCTGGCAGGGGGTTGGAGTAGATGATCTCCAGAGGTCCCTTCCAACCCCATATCATTCTGTGATACTGTACTGTTTTGTTTGGAAAAGGCAGGGGTTTTACCATTTTCCTTCCCATATGTGGAAATCATGAAGCTACCAGTTTTGTGCAGGAATACCCTTTCCTGTCCTTTGGGTTTGTCCTGCAGATACTGTCCAGGGGAGCTATTTGTCCCTTTTACTTAAATGTCAGAATTGCTACTACCAACACTCTCCAGCTTAAGGGCCTGGATTTCTCGCTTTGCAGAACCTCTCAGCACCTGTAATTCCCTGAAGTTTCTGTTGATAACACTATATCTGCTTTAACCTGGACTGGAACATTTCATTCAAGGCCTGTCTTCGCCCTGCACAAAGATTCTCTCCCTCCCTTGCTGAAGCAAGATGTCCCATCAGCCGGTTCACGGGCTCTCAGAGCACGTCCAGTCGGTGCCTGCGACACGGTGGGGATGCAGAGAGCTGTCCTGGGCACCAGCTTTATCAGCCACAGTCACAAACCTCTTGCCTTTCACCCCCCAGTCAGGGAATAAATGCCAAGTCAAAACCCACAAAGTTAGAGAAAAGCAGGATCTCCAACTGCAGATGCTTTACTGCAGCTTTAATTTGCAACACACAGTTTAAAATGAGAGAGAGCTCACCGTTTCTCTCTTTGTCCCAATCACTTGGACACGTGAAGCTGAAAATATTCCCAGATGTGCTTCAAGCCCGGGGTGTATCAGAGGCAGGCTGACCTGTGGCGTACGGCTGGCGCTGCACCGGCTCTGCCTGCGCTGCGGCGTCCCCCTCGAGACCTCACACCTTCCCACTCATGTCACGCAGCTTCAGAAGCAGCTCTGCAGCTTCCTCAAAGCTAGCTTCATCTTCAGTCGTCACTGAACGTGGCATTTAATTTTCCTAATCATATTTTACTGCCTGGTGGGAATCAACTATTCATTAAGCATTGGATGCACCTTTTAGCCCGCGGTCTCAACTACTGCTGGTAATTTAGCACTCACCCTTGCTCCCACTGACAAAAAAATTCCGTGGATTTATTAGCAGTTTTGGATCCTTTTCAAAAGGGGTCAGAAATGCTTAACTCAATACATATAAGAGAGACTGGTAAAGGAGCAGTACATGAAACTCTTAAGGCAGTATCCCCATCATGCCATTAATAAATAACACAATTTCTGCAATTTGAAGACAATTGCATTTCGTTTCATGTATCATACCACGTTGGCACGTGCATCACCAGCAACTCGGGTGACCTGCGGAGACTTTATAAAAGCAGGTCCCCAGCTGCACCTGGGAGGCTTGTGTGGGGAATTAGAGGCACCGGATCACTGCAGTGGAGGAAGCGGGATATGGGATGTGGGTTAGGAGTCTACAGGGATAGAGAGAGATAGACTTTTATTTATATTACTGAGGCACGTGGCCCTTATTGCTGCTCTGTCTCCCAGGGAGGGGGTAGGTTGCAGACAACCTCCAGGGAATGCACATGAGAATAACGGGGGGAGTGTGTATATTTAGAAAGTGACCTGGAAAAACATAATTCATGGTTTCTGTTCTTCTGAAAGTGAACTGAACCAATGTAAATGCTTGTCCTCTCTTCCTTTACTGCAGATCAAGTGAATCCCTGGCTCATAGGGGGCTGTTTTGCAGGTCTGTATAGTTGCACAGTTCCAATTAAAAGCTTCAAACTTATTACTTGCTCATGCAAAACCCTTGAACAGCCCTGAGACAAAAGGTTTGTAGTTGAGTCATGTGAAATTTCATACCCATAACCCTTTTTGCCAGAGCTGTACTAGTTAAAGCCCCTTAACTGGGTCCTAACACACCGCCTTTTACGAGGGGTGGCAAAGATGTTGGGAGCAAAGATGCTCCAGAGAACGGCTCCATCCTACACCAAGGGCTGATCTAGCAGTTCGGCAGTTGACACTGATCAGTGGACATCTGAGGAACGTGTTTATCAGATTACACACAGAACACTTTATTTGCAAATTGTGTTTAAAGATGCAAAATAATGAGTTTATTCTGCCATGGGAAAATGTTAGACATTTAATTGGAATACTGGAAAGAATTACTATAGAAAAACAAGACATAAGGAAAAAAGAATGAGGAGATAAAAGAACCCTGTAGGGTATGCCATTAAAAACTCACCACTTCAAGCTACATCTTCCATCTTCCCCTTGTAAAAGCCATCTATCCGCTCTTTTTTAAGGATCGGGGAGGCAGGCAGCAGATGCAGACCCAGAGGTTCTAATTCCCTTTCCTCTCCCCTCCCAGGCTGGAATACCCTGTGCTATTTATCTTTTCCTTGTGAGTGCCTACCTTCTTGGTCCCTCTGATCCAGTACAAGAGCAGTGTATAGTAAAGGGAGAGCAGGTTCCCATCTAGTAGAAATTAACCTTTCATTTGGGTGTCCCACTTGGCATATCTCCACCATTTGCTTGGATTTTCCTGCTCCAGCTTTTGGAAAACATTGTGTGAAAACTTCAAGATTAGAAAACGTGAGAAACAAACAATTTATCATCATTTTAAAAGGCTCAAAATATAATTGCCAAAATAATAGCGTCTGGTGCATATATGCATATGAAGCATACATTTTTCTAATCTGAAAACTTTTTGTTTATCCACCAGGCTAGCAATAATGAAAATTCAGAAGTTATGATCAAGATCTGCATTTCAAGTTTAATAACATGTAGTTATATTGAAGATAATGCGATCAGTGATTAAATAAATAATCGAGTGAATTTATAAGGAATAAATCATGCCAGAAATCTGACTGTTGTGCTCGATGGAATTATGAAAATAAATGGAAAAGAGGAATAAGGTAGATAGGTTATTTTGATTTTGCAAAGCATGTGAAAAAGCAGTATGAAATCTACAAAAAGATTACATCAGGATTGGCTGAAAGATGAACAAATGGTTTGCGAGGAGATTAAAGAATTGTAACAAGGGATAATAAAATAAATAGTTTTCATGATAAAATGTGTGATGAGATACAGCAAAAATTACTGTCAGGTAGGACAATATTTCCAAGAAAGCGCAAGTCCTTTAAAAGTCTAGATTTTGATCCTCTTTAGGGAGCAAAACCAAACAAAATCTCAGGAGACACCTTTGAAACTTTAGGCATAACAATCACATTTCAAATCCAATGGGATAGGAGCTGGTTTTGAGACAGAAAATGCAGGTTTCTAAAACTAATCAGAAAGTCAGTTTAATTTCCTAGTCGCTTGGAAACCTCTCTAAATATTAGCAGTGCTTTGTAAAGAATTTTCACTGGTGATCCAGAAAATGCATTACATGTATAGGTAGTGCTACGATGTGAGGCTAACAAATCCGTGCAACACCGAGACGATAATATAATGAGGACAGGAAAGATAAGAGCATAAATATCAACCAAATGAAATCTAACTAGGGAAAAAAATTTAGGTTGCTTCAAGCAGGCAAGATGAAAAATTATAAAACATAAAGAGAGCTAAAAGAACCATGAAGTAAAGCAGGAGAGGAGCAGTGGGAGTTGGGGCTGTGCATGCAGGTACACACAGCTTGGGGCTGGAGTTCTGAAACTCAGTATTTGAAGGGTATCCACAAGCACAATGCTGGAAGGAGCAACAGATGCAAGAATTTGGAGACATTAAATAAAAACTACATAAAGGAGCCAAAACCTAAGGCTGTGTCCATTGAAGCTCTCTGCTTCAGTCAGCCCAACATTTAACCCAGCTTACATCTTCAAGGAACAAGTTCTCTTTCCTTATTTTTTTTAGTATTTTTGTGTTCAGGCTAGAAATACTTCTCTGATATCTCTTGAGAAGTGTTTTAATGTTTTTACTCACATTTCTTGACCACAACAAGGGCATGCAAGAAAACAAAACAGTAAAATGGATGAGAAAAAGTTGACTAAATCTTCCCAAAACTCAAGACAGGCTTTATCTGAGAAGAAGGCAAGGTTCTTACTCTATTTTTATTTTAGTTGGAAACATCTGCTCAACCTTAATTGTGACACTGATAAAAACAGACAAGCATGACCTGTTGAACACAATTGGACTTATAGTATTTTCCAGGTCCTGCAATTAATAATATGTCAAACAATGGGATATCGGTGCATGAAGAGGAGATGCAAACAATATTTCCACACAATAGGTGACTGCCCACAGGCTAATTTCATTTACTGAACTGAGAGGATGACACTTGTCAAAACTTGTTCACAATTAGAATAACTTCTACCCGGATCATCAGAAAAATGTCCTGTTCAAGGCACAGAATGCCCCTAAGGCACGGACATAAAAATAATGGATATTATCTACTAGCATGTTGTCATGGGGTTTGGAGTTAAGTTAGGGCCTTGCCAGCACTAGGAAGGAGTATTCAGTCAACAACAGGGTGTTTCACATTCATAACTGCACGGATGTGAGGAGAGTAGAGACTTTTGGCAGAAGCAGAAGAGGAGGAGACTGGGAAGACCGAAGAAGCACAAGACCGAAAGGTCAGATCCTCTGGACAGGATGCCTGGTGAGCACAGGACTCAGGGGGATCTTACCCATTCAAAGGCGCCTTGAACAGACAACAGTTTCTCCTTTTTTTTAGTTCTGCTCATCCTGATGTCCATTTAGCCACCCTTTTCATACAGAAAGAGTGGCTGTCATTAGTGTATATACTATATTAGCTCTGTAAAGATGTTGATTAGCATTTATGGACACTAAAATATGGGCTGGAAGAATGGCATGCCATGTTTTCGTCTCCCACATATCAATGCTTACGAACACTCAGACCATTTTTCTCAAGTCCCATTTCAGCCCCCGGATACAAACACAATGTGTAATGAGCCCAGGAGTGAGGGGACCATTTGGTCACCCCAGCGACCACTGTCTCTCTCTATGCTGTATCTCAAAGTGCCACCACCTGCTGCAGCAGACCACAGGTACAATTTGCCCTCCTGCGTGTCATGAACCACCTTCAAAGCCAAGCTGATGTCTTCTCATGTCTTTTTTTCCTCCACTGGCAAGAGACATCACCTTAAGTATCAGTCTTATACTGCTCTTACTAAACTAACCAGGCTACTAAATAACCTCTTCTGCTCCCTGACACATTGCAAATTGCAGGTAATTCTCTGCAGAGACTAGGAAAGCTGTAGATACAGCAAGGAAGGTACCTTAGGCATGGCCTGTGTCTGTGCTGTCACCTCTGAACCAGGTGGGTGCATCTAACCTTCCTGTTGGGAATGATCTTTGGACCATGCTGACACCCCAGACATGCAACGTGACATTACATACTGTAGGTAAGAAAAAAATATAATCTAAGAGTTATCTGGGGTTTTTTCAGATTATATAAATGCAATTATCAACAAGAAAGTTGAACTACATTAATTCCTCAGTGACAAACAACATATTTCTATGCTAAAACACTGCCTGATTCCTTTATTTATTCTCCCTCCAGGTCTTCATAAATTTCTTTTTGGTCAAACAGCTCCTAAGCTTCCAGTCCTAATATATAGGAGTTCAATATTTAAATTATCTATGGGATGGTTCATATGAATCAAACACTTATAAATCCTACTCTTAATGTCAATATATATAACCAGACCTTACACGTTTTATGGAGATATAGAGTTGTAGACATGTGCATAGATATGATGGCAGCATTCACAATAAGACAGAGAATGTAAGTCTAATACTGTATACATCCAAGGGACCCATTAAATAATCTTGGCTTATTTCTCAAGCAGCTGTTAATAAGAAGTACTTAACTTGTTAATTAAAAATTTGTCACTAATTACAGCTGCAGCTTCCTACCCAGCATGACTGAAATTGCAACTGATAATTAATTATTTGAATGTGAAAATGACTGCCATGGTCATTCAGGAGCACAGATATGCAACAGCACCAGCCCCTCTTTAAACAAGCACAACACAAGACAATGTTATTTTCTTGTTCAGTTTTAAAGAAATTGCATATGGGTAAATCTTCTAGTAGTTTATTGTCTACTGTAGCAAAGGAGTGCTCTTCAGACTCAGTCTAAGTGATATGACCAGGAGAGGCCACTGGAAAAGAACTGATTGATGAATAAATACTAGGCAGTAATCAAAATATTGTGTGTGCTTCACATGAGGTCGCATCCTCATCCATGAAATCAGCCTTATGGTGAGGTGTTGGGTTTGTTTTTTTTTTTTTAAAAAAAAGCACAACCAAAACTTTGGACTTAAGACCAAAACTGTCAGTCTTTTAGATGTTACCAGAGATGGGTGAAAGGTTCCTCTGGGGATAAAGGGAAACAGCTGAGATGCATGGCAGCCAAAACTTTGGACTTAAGACCAAAACTGTCAGTCTTTTAGATGTTACCAGAGATGGGGGAAAGGTTCCTCTGGGGATAAAGGGAAACAGCTGAGATGCATGGCAGCTGCTGTTATTCATGACATTTGTGACAGGTTCTGTTTCTTTGAAGACGAAGCAAGACAAAAACCCACAAAAAGAGAAGAACAGAAAAATCAACATCAAAGACAGAAAAGCACATCTCCATATTGGACAGTTTCTCTTACCAGAGAAAGACTCGCTGCTGGAGGAAGATCAGCCCAGGACTCACTCTGCTGTCCCTTCTGAGTCCAGGAGAGCTCGTCAGCTCTAGGACATGTAAGAAGACTTCCTTTTTAACATCTGCCATAGTCATAAGGTTCACTGCAGTGCTGCAAAAGATATCAGACTGGTCAGATTCACCTTTGAAAAAGAAACCAAAAGCAGAGGAGATTTGGGTCTTGGATAACAAAAGGAACTGGAGTCTCATTGTAGTCTCATTTAACAAACTATCTTGAAGTTTTCCCTCCCAACTCAGTGACTGTCACCTCGATCCTTCTCTGGCTCAGAGACATCTGCTAAACATGCCTTCAGAAAGAAGGCTGAGACCCCATGATGTGGCTGACCAAGCAACCATGGTGTCTCTGTTCACTCCTTTTGGGGTCAGCTCAAGGCAGGATGAGTTTCCCCTTTGTGTTTGATTCACCAGTTAACACCACCATTTATTCACTTCTGGCTCCACACTCCCATTTATCAGACACAACTTTAGCACAGTTCCCAAGTTCAGTGAAGGCTTTTTTCTTTTTTGGATTCATTAGTTCTTATTTATTTAACTATTTCTGAAATGTATAAACCATTCTATAAAATGGGCAGAGCTACTTTCAACAAGTCAAGCAAGTGCAGGTCTCCATCCAACCAATGACCCAAACTGAACATTCACAAGGAAGCAAATGTTACCTAGAATTCTGCTTGTTGTTTGGTTGATTGCCGCTTTCCAAAGAAACGCAACTGTGGGGAACCGAAAATCTCAGGTTTTTCTGTTTTTTCCAGTATCAAAGGCTTTTATTTGTTCTTTTGGGGTGGCCATCTCCTTTCCTTTTCTCTGGCACCTGACGGAGCACTCCTGAAAAGTGAAGGTCCCATTCTGAGGCAGGAAATTTACTGGGTAAAAGGGATGCTATAAAAGCTAAGCCACTTTAAGAAATTTGTTTTGCAGGTGGCCTTACTAGATTTCAGTGAGGAGACTAAACAATTATAGAGTAATTATACGGGACATCACATGTTCTGAGATGACACAGGTGGAATTCATTGTTAAGTTATACAGCAGTATAACCAGACAGATGGGAACCCCTACTAAAAGTTCAGCTCTCGAGAGGCAAGTCAAGGCACAGGTATAAGATGGATCCTCATGCAAAAAGGGTATTGTATAGCCCCCCAAAATTATCTTTTAGGAAATGCCATTTCATCATTAAATGGCTATTTTGCCTGATACTGTTCACTTTAATTGGTTGAAGCTATTACTGTAGTACTGTTATGGGAGTTTTCTTCTTAAAAAGGTGGTGATGAGTCACCTGGTTGATTTAGCACAAATGGGAATTCACTGGAGGCTTTCTGAATGGGTAATGCCTTCCTAAACTCGGAGCTCAATTAAGCAACTAAAGAGTTATTTCCTTTAGGAGAGCTTAGGCACAGGTGGAGGCAAGAAAACACGGTTTGGGGAGGAAATTCCAGCCCAGAAATTGTATCGCTGATCAGGAGTTTAACAGAGAACTCCTATCAGTTGGGAGCAATTTGGTTTCATATGCTGAAAATGAGAAAAAAAAAAAAAAGAGTTTTGAAATGCTGAAAATGAAAAAAATGTCAGAATCTTCTGACATTTCCCCGGCTGCCAGCATAAGAGCGAAGCCAGTGTCACGCTGCATTAGCTCTTCCCTGCCCCAGCAGCCACAACCTCCCAGCTCTGCAGCAGGGCTTTGCAGGCTCTCCTGGGAGCAGCTCTCACTGCTGCCCTCGGACAACTCAGAGCAGAGGAGATCACACAAGAAGTTTCATGTCTTCCGTGCTAAAAAATGCAGAGGCCTGGGAGCATTCATAACATGCTCTCTACAATTAAACAAAATCTTTTTTAAAGGTTTTATTCGAAGCATGAAGTTTTATCTTCTAAATGGGCCATGTTAAGACTGTGGATGCCCATGTGAAAGGTGCTGAGGGCGACCAGTTTTTAATCACATTTCGAAAGAGATATTTATGCAATACTTTCTGACCAGTTTTTTGGAAGCTTTATCAAAACTGCTAGTTTTAAGGATCCACATAAAATATTAACTTTCTTTTCCTTCTTATTTTCTTTGTTTATGTTGCTTGCATGGAATCATATTGTCTATAAAATGCACTGACTGCTGCTATTTCCAAGCAGGGCACAGAGAACTTACGGAAAAAGTCTGTTCTGGTGGTGCAAGAAGAGAACTAGCAGCTGGTTTACCAGATTAGCAGAAAAGCACCTTGCAGAGCTGAGAGGCCAGCCTGAAAAAGCTGTCCTTGTTCTGCCAAAAAGTAGGCTGGACGTCAAAAGAGGCAAAGACCAAGACTGGAAAAGCAATTAATCCTTGACAGTTACCTTTCAGGAACAGCATATTCCCTGATGTCGTTACCTTTGCATTTGGGTTGGTTTCTAAAAAGATTCAGTATTATTATCCTACATTATCACTCTTGGAAAATGCTGAAACGCGGTCTCACAGGAGCTGCAGAACATGTGCCTGGTTCCATTTTGAAGAAGAGACTCTGGGCGGCCACAGTGTGGACCTTAGAGCGAGGGACAACTTTGATGCCACTAACCTCGGAGGGGAGGAACTGCGCTCCCACTGCATTCATTAGGTGTAATGGAAGTGGAAACGTGGGTTAGAAAGAATGAAGAGACTAAAATAGCATGTGAGAATAGGGGGGTTATTTTTACACTCCAGTGTGCATGGAGTGCCCATTAATTTTAATAGGAGCTTTGCACTGCAATTATTAATGGAAGAACGTTCCCCCGTTGCACTCCTTTATGGGACTCTGGCCATATTCACTGACATTGCAGAGGAAGGCTAAAATACCGTCAACACAGTGGGAATGGAGAAAGGAAGAACGATGTGGCTGTAGTAAAGAGGTTCCTATAATTTAAAAGAAGAAATGGGACAAGGGTTGAGGTCAGATGTGAGGAAGTCTCTGACAAGACATTGGCCCTAAGGAGAGAAGGCCTGGGAAGGGGATTCTCCTGCTGCAAGTTACTGTGGAGATCCCCAGCAACTTTTCTAGATATACCAGAGTAATAATACATCTGAAGGGATCACCGAGCTCTTGAAGAACTTAAACACTTCAGGCTGCTGCCACCCTGAGTACCTGGCTGTGTTCATTTGACCTTAAGGCTGCTGGAAACGTTCAGAAACCTCCAAGTGGAGGATTAATGGGTGCACTGGGATGCAGTGACTCTGACTTTATACTACATGCAAAACCCAATCACCAAAAAGCCAAAGATATTAAATGAGCATAGACAAGATGATGCGAAGAACCACAAGTGAGGCAACATATCAGGCTGAAGCCACACCACACTGCTAACCTAACCACTGCCTTTCCTACGTGTTATGAAACATCAACACTTATATAACCTTAGAATCTTGTTTTTACTTTGTGGAGCTATTTTTCATTAAATTAAATGCCTACAAACATCAGTTTAATTTTCCTTCATTACAGATATTTTCCTTACTATAACAAAGACCTAAAAGAACATAAAAAGTAAATTATTTCTAAAATCCTGGCCCTTTTACGCCCGTTAACATCGGCTTTTCTGATTCAGAGAGTAGAAGTTAAGATTTATTGAGTGACATCTGGTTAATTAAATGTCTATTTCCTATGGCGTGTTAAAGGAATCATAATGCAGAAAGTCAACATTGAGAGAGTAATTAAAGTGCACCTAAAGAGCAGAACTAACCTTGTAGTTCATTGTAATTAGAAACAAAATGGGAACAATATGTTTAGAGAATTACCTCCTTTATTAGGTTGCCATCGACAGAAACCTGTTTATGTCTTTGAAATCTCATTTTACAAGCTTCCATTTTGCTTTTACCCATCTGTGCAACTTAATACCTCAGCATGGATGGCTATCTCAGGAGTAAGCTGAGCTCAATACTGTTTTCAAGGCACATGCTAGTTCAGGGGCACTGCAGTTACTTGGGAGTCCAGCCTCTCTTTCTAGGATTTCAGTACATTTTCTTTGCCGGCGTTGGCTGCAGAAGATCTAGAAAGTTACCAGCAGTATTGCAGTCATTGGTAAATGCCTGTTAGAAAGAGTAAAGCTAACATACTGCTAAAATATCCAGTGGCTTTTTCCCTGGGTTTCTACCTGGTTGTGCTTGCAAAGTCTCAGCTGCTTTTTCCGAGCAGCCAATTTCCAAGTGCATCTGGGTGCGAGAGGGTGGGGTGGTAGGGAAGAAATGAGGCCAAGCTGATGAAGACATTTTCTGTGGTGTGATAAAGCAACCGTACCCCTAAAACAAATAGAGGCAGATGATCTGTCAGACTGTTGGGTCTTGGCCCTATTCAGTTTGCAGGTGTGGAGGTGGCCGTCTAGCCCTTTCACATCAGATCTCATCACCCACCTGAGCCCTTCACTCAGAGGAGTGTCACCACTCACCTCCTCCCATGGCTGACACCTTCCCGCTAGTCCAGGGCATCAAATCCTCTGCCAGGGAGGGGAATCTGGACCCTCATTTTCAACATAGCTGACCTGAAGGAATACAGTCAAAATCTTCAGCTGAGATCCACCGAAGTACAAGGAGCAACTGAAGCAAAGATGGTCCAAGCACTCTGAGTCATAGATGCACATTACAAGAAATGCACATTAAAAGTGGTTAAGTCATGTTTCAAAGCTTTGTGTTTAGAGACCTAATGTTCAAAGTTAAAAAAAAAAGAACAAAACCACAAAAAAACCACCTAATCTAAAATCCATGAAGCAGTCTTGGGGAAAACTGTGAGCTACTTTGATTTTCTTTTCATCAATGAAGATAAATTTATTAAAGAGATTTGCTTTGAGCCTTCTACTTTGGCTACCTAATGTCATAATTCTCTTTGGCTCATCAAGCTGGTTACAAAAGGAACAATTACAGTGTCTTATATTATGGCTTTAAGGAATGAAGAGCAGGATCGAGCAAACATTTATATATACAAACTGCGTTTTTATTCAAATGAATGAGAAGAGTTTTCTTTTATTTATAAAGAACATGATTGTAACAAGCAAGATAATACAAGGCAGAGCTTTACATGTGCACACGGTGTGCAGCAGCCTGGAAAAGCCGCTGTGGCCAGGACTGGCACGGGATTGCTGGCAAGAGCTCCCATCTGGAGTGACTACCGCAGGCACAACGATGACTACAGAGGAGAGACACCCAGAGCATCAGCTTCTGAGCTCTGAGCTGCACTTGAAGATGAGAAATGAGGTAAATACAAACCCCTCAATAGCCCAAAGTCACCTAACTTCAGTGCTTTCCCGAACAAAGAAACACCCTCAAGCAGAAGACAGGTAAAGTGGGGGTATTTTCCCTACCCCAGCTTCGGCCACCATGACATATATTAGCTTACAAGAGCTCCAAGGGTTCAGACACCATGTTTTGCTTCAGGAGAACATCCATGCCATTATTTTTACCCTTTAATTTGTACCTGAAAGTCCTGGTGACAATTCCTCCACCACTCCCCATTGAACCTCTTGTGTCAACTTGTCAAGGCCCCGAATTCATCCAAAACAAAGGCTCTATTATGTGAACTTACACCAGGTGGTTCATTTCATATTTCTAGCCTCAGCTCATTTTTCCAGGTTGACTCTCTCCTTGATATGTACCAGCTTCAGGTTATCCATAGTCTCCCTTTCCTGATGACAGTTTTGCCACTCGTGAGATATTTCTTATTTTTGACAATTATTATGATAAAATTTAAAAAAAACCCACCAAACAACACAGAGTGTTTTGTCCCAGAAGAGAAGAAAAGCTGTGAGTTTTCTCACAACTGCCATTAGACTTGCAGGGTCCATACACAGAAGCCAAGTTATGGCCATGTGCTCTTTAGCCGTGCACACCTTGTCTTTTCCTGGTCCCCATTTAACGTTGCAAAGCTCCTCTGTTGCCATCGGAGGCAATTGTCCTGGTTGCTCACCGTAAATCAAGCTCCAAGTCAGCCCACAGTACCAGCTTCAAAGAGCTCTTTTAAATAAATTAGTCTCACAATAACTTCCTTTGTAAATCGTTAGCATTCCCATTTCAGGTAGAAGATAATATATGCAACACATTAACACTCTTTGCAGAGCCTTTGTGTTTCTTTTTAAACTGAACAGTCCTAAGAATACATCTACTTTCCCCCCAACTCTGCATTCTAATAACTTACTTAGCACACTATTACCATATTGTACATTACTTTTATATTACCTTTTTTTGCAATTTTGTTTTCAAAATTGCCATTCTGCCCTTTTCTCATTTCTCAGAAATGCTTTGCACTCTGCTAGAAATTTATTCAAGTAAACATTAAGATTGATCCAAGCAGCTTTTATTTTTTTCTTTTCTCTTTAACAGGTATAGGAAAAAGTATATGAAACCAATAAGGTTTACTCTTAATCTTTCAAATCTTTTCAAGGGTAGCAGACTTTCTTGCCACCTCGCAGCCCATCACAAAACAAGTAGCTTATAAGTTTCTCTGGCCCTGGACTCAATCCTGTCCTAACGCTGCACTAGTTCTCCTCATTTACATCCCAAATTTTATATCTTCTGCCAAGTTGTTGTGATAATATACACACAATACGAAAGAACTCAGGAGGCTTTTAACAGCTTCTCACCAGCAGCACTATGCCTCTCCTCTTCTCCATGGCAGGGCACTACGAAGAAACCATGGAGTGCAAGAAACCATGAATCCACACAACAGGTCTAAGAATGAGCTGTCGGTAAGTGGTCCTTGAATTGTTCATTTTAATTGGGATTTTTTGAAAAGAAGTCCCAAAGGGAACAAAAGAGTCACAAAACCAACAATTTTGAAGAAGAAAAAAGAAAAAAGAAAGAAAAAAGAAAAAAGAAAAAAGGAAAGGAAAAAAGGAAAAAGAAAAAGGGGAAATTATCATGTAAATTATCTTATCAGGCCACCAAACCTCTGTCTTTGAGCTGTTATATTTCCTATATCTCAAGGTTTGCTTGTCTTTACATTCCACTCAGATCATTACATCTTAAAGGCAAGTCTACATCTAAATGAATAATCTTGCATTCCCACCACCTGCTAAAGTGAATGTCAAAGCAGGTTCTAGTTTACCAAAACACTCCAAAGGAAAACTGGAGGTGTCTGGAAATACTGAAGTGAGAGTACTACAACATTTGCAACTAGCAGTATAGGCAAAAAAATGAGTATAAATCTGGGGCATGAGAGTCTGTAGCTGGAGCAGACTGGTTTCATACTGGAAGGGAGATTCTCTTTGCACAGGGTGCAAGCTACAACATTTCGTCCAGTAGCCCCTGTACCAAGACAACAAACAACATTATAGACTCTACTGCAAAATTAGAATATCAGCTTAGCACAACTGACAAATACTCAAGAAAGAAATTAATTGAATTGTGTTGATTTAAATGAACTTAAAAAAAAAATAATTTCAACATCACAAGTAAAGGTTATTCCACTTACAAATCCCAGTGTTTCAGCTTTGTAGGAGGGGACTGCATGAATCAAGAGGTATTATGAGAAAAATACAGCAGTGTGAGGGTTACAATAAGTTAAACTGAAATCTCTGTAATGAGGACGGTAAGCAGACTGCATGATAAATTGTTGCTGCAACGTAAGAGAGAATGAGCAAGAAGCAAAACAAATAAATCCAGGAGGAGCTCAGTATGTATTGTGTTTTAAATACTTGCAAGCTAAGAACATACCTTGTATGTTTTAAAAATCTTTTGTAACCCATGAAACACATTCATCCATATAATTTATCTGAAATAGATCTATCCGTATACGCATTGCTCTTTGCGGTAGTCACAAGGCTAAATGGAAGCCTTGCTTTTTGGCATCCTTTATATATAGATGGCATATGGTGGCAGCATCTTGCATTATTTATTTGTAATTCTGGGTACATAATTTGCACTCTGAGCTTGAGGAGCTACATACTGACCAGCTCCTCTGGCTAATCTCACGCCAGCAAAATTCCTACTGAATGCAGTTGTGCCCACAAAAACCTTACACGACTGCTTACCAGGATAGGAGTGCCCTTCAGATTCAGTGAAAGTCTTTCAGTTAACGTCAGTGGGTGACAAAGCCCAATGAAAACGGTGTCATATTCACACCACCACACCCAAAGGGCAAAAACAATGAGTGTAGCACCAGCTGACAGATTACTGTTTCTCACTTGACCATAAACCTCTCTCTCTCTCTCCTTCTCTCCCACTCTCAGAATATAGAAATATCTCTATAATTTACCTAAATCAAATTAAGTAAAACAATAAGTTAATTAATTGATATATTTTAAGAGCAGAAGGGACCTCTGCGATTCTGTATGCTGGTCTTCATAATGAGGATGTGGAACATAATCCAGTTATTGCTGGGTTGCTATTATCAATGTCATGAGGCAATGAGAGCACACGTCTTCTAGAGGGACATGCAGGCTTGATTAAAGACTTCAGGCTGTGGCAATCCACAACAGCTAAGGATGCCCTGTACCTCTGGCTGCCTACAGCATGTTAAAAATGAGCATCTTATTTCATTTCCACTTGGAGTTTGTCCTGATTCAGCTCAAGGCACTTGCGAAATCTTTCACTGCCAAACCAAAGGGACACCAAACCCCTTCCCGTTAGTGTGTCTCATTTCAGACTATGATGAGGTGGCCTCCTAAATGAAAAGAACAAGTGAAGAGCTGTGTATTTCCTGAAGACAAGAATTAACATCTATCAACCCTAAATTAGAGGGAGAAATCAGTACAAGCATTATAATAGCTTGCGTGAGACCAAACTAACATTCACTGCTATGTTTTAAGGGGTAAAATCATTCCTCCTCCTATTTTGTACATACCACTATTGGTTGAATATTAAAATATTTAGATGCTAAATTCCTATTCTCCCCACAAGGCATTATACAGTAATATATATGCAAAATATGAAAACAAAAATAGATTTGCCTACACATCAGCATTTCAAACGCTCATTAACGCCAGGACAAACAAAACACCGTGTTCCAGTACTCTCTACATCATCTGTCATTTGGATACGCTGAGTATAATGAGGCAGAACCTTAATGTTTGGGGGGAAAAAAAGTTTTCATCTTTCATTTACAACAAACATGATGCAAAAGCCTGTATGTGGGTTAGAAGGTAAGGACCCTGGCAGAAAGCTCCAGGCCTGGATAATGAGGACATAGATCCAGGACATAGATCCAGAACATAAATGCCCCCAAGAAGTTACTTTTTCCAAATACTTTCCAGTACTTTCTGGTGCTTCCACCACTGCTCTTGGTCCATCTCCTTGACTCCGCTTCAGACCAAGACTCTTGGGGGTCTGTTGTTCCTTAAGAGCTAATCTGAACTTACTTGTATGGATGCTCCAGTGCCAGAAATATCCAATTTATTGTGCCAGTGATTTTCAATGCTATACAGTTAATCTGTTTATCTACTTAAATCACAAGCACGTAGACTGAGGCCAGTGGAGATCACCAGTCAGTGACCAGGTTTAGTCAGAGTGTAGCTTTGGGACATGTAGTGTTAGATGTGTCTGGACAGTAGACAACAACAAAGATAAGCTGTGTTTCAAGGAGTAGAATGCTCCTCAACAGCATGGATATTTCATTTTCACACGTGTTCAAGTAGTACGTTTTCCTAGAAAATACGGGGGCTTAGTCCCTTCAAGTGCACACTCACAGTTACTAAAGTTATTAATAACTTTAGTAATTAATAATAATAATAATGTTGGGCTGCTCAGCACAAGAGAAGTATGGAGCTACTGGAGAGAATCCAGCAAAGGGCCACAGAGATGATAAAGAGACTGGAACATCTCTCCTGTGAGGAAAGGCTGAGAGAGCTGGGACTGTTCAGCCTGGAGAAGACTTGGGGGCAGATCTCAACAGTGTATGTACATACCTGAGGGGAGGCTACAAAGAAGATGGACCCAGGCTCTTTCCAGTGGTGCCCAGTGCCAGGACCAGAGGCCATAGGCACAAGCTGAAGCACAGGAGGTTCCCTCTGAATGCCAGGAAACACTTTTTCACTGTGAGGGTGACTGAGCATTGGCATAGGTTGACCATGGAGGTTGTGGTGTCTCCATCCTTGGAGATAATCAAAAGCCACCTGGACATGCACCAGCAAAGGGTCTGGATCAGATGACCTCCAGAGGTCCCTTCCAACCTCAACGGTTCTGTGATTCTGTGAATTGAATTTAAATAATGTAACCAATCACTAAGACTATTTTGGCCTGTATAAGAAAAATAGATTAAGTATGTTTACGAAAAGAATTCACCAGTTACTTCATTTCTCTACTGTCTTAAGTACTCCAACTAATGACAGGTGGAAAAACTTAAAAAGCAGTAACACAATGTATGCTGACATTATTTCAGGTTACTGTTTGTGAGGAAGTTTCTGATGGGACAAGATGGGATCAGATGATAAAATATTCCGGAAACCCTGATTCTAACCTAAACTATATATTTTGTAAGACCAGTCGTCACGCCAAATAATCAATTCACTGCTGTACTCCTCTTTCCCAAAGTAATTCCTGGAAGAGTTCTGTTATGACAAAGTGCTCTGTTGGAAAGGTGTGACATTTTCCATTTATTTTGTGTTAGAATAAACTATGTAGAGAAAAAAAAAGGGGGGGAGTATAAAACATCACCAAAATAAATAGGGACTGTTTTATTTGAACAATGAACAGTGCTGGGATGTAAGTTTCCAACTGCAAGAGCAGGCAACTAAAGAGAACTGTATGCAGAATGTTATGGTAATTCAGAGCAAATTAGCTTTAAAATATGTAATTAAGTCACCTTTTCTTGCTTTTCAGAGGTACCTGGAATACTTTATGTGAGGTGGTTTAATTTTTTGGATTTTTTTATTGTGTTGCAAGAGTGAAATTTTTAATGCTGCCTCTTGATATAAGGAAAAATTAGAACAGAATAATTAGCCTTATAAAAATTTCAGGTCAGTAATAAATGCATTGGAGTGTTTTATATTCTTTCTTTTCTTTTTTTCACCAAGATCTTGAGCAGCTTTCAAAGCCTTTTGTAGTTTTCCTGGGTTTTTTTCCCATCTCATCTATTTAAGAGATGGGATCTGCTTTGAAATCTGTATGCCATCTGAAAAGTTCTGCAACATATTACCTATCTTCAAAAAATATGTGTGCCATTGAGGCATTGCCCCCCACAAGATGCCAGGCAGATGTGTGTAAAACTCAAAGTCGAGTGTATGTAGCTACTGCTCTGATTTGTAACCTTTTCTTCATGCTTCATTCCTTTAAATCATTAAACAAGGTATAAGTCACCAGAAAAAAAATCACCTCCTTCTTCTTAGATCTTTGCCGTTCCCCAAGTGCCATCAGCAGATGGTGTTTAATTCAAGTCAGAATAATTTTTAACTTGCAGGCATGACAGTATAATGATACAGGCATAAAAACAACCTGTTTCTCATAAGCACCATATGAAGTGACAGTCCTGTAGTGACTAACGTGCAGCCCCAGCAGGGGCCAAAGATGCTATTCATACCTGTCAGAGATGCACCATGATGAGCGTAAGGGGCAGCTGTGTTTGGCTGGTGCACTGCCATTTCCCTGGGGGTATAGACATAGAAGGAGTAAGATTTCTTCTTGACTTCCAAGGTTCTGAGAATTTATGCCAATTTTTATCCAGACCTACTTTCCTCTTTGGCCATGCATGAGTTTTTCTTCCTTGTGTGCACCCTAAACAAGATCAAGAGGGACTGTAAAGAACAAATCCCCTGAACTCACCATGCACTCATCTCATCTGTGCTGAGACTCTGGGAAAGCTCCAGCCACCAAGGGTGTTTTGCAGCTCCAGCCCAGCTAAGCAGCGCTCACTGAAAGGACATTTTTCTGGTTTTCACCCTGAAAGAACCCCACTGAATTCCATACTGCCATCATTGGTCTTCATGGGAGTTTATTCCCCACATCAGTGGCACCAGTCTTTCTTTCACTCCTGTCAAAAATCAAGGTGAGCCTCAGAGCAACCAGGATTCCCCTTTGCCGAGGAAGGCAGCCAGTGTCACCACCGTCACCATCCTTTTGGGGATGGTGGCACGGGAAGTTGATGTCATTGGTTGTCATCAGCAATTAAAGAAAGGAGAATCACAACCTTTAAGCCACATTGCATCAAAAAGCAAATTCAAAAACAGTCCCTTCGTATTCTAGATGTTTTCATAGATTTGTTGAAATAAGCAGCCTACTTTTCTCAAGGCATCATCTTTCCTCCAGCACCTTTTCTCTTCTATCACATAAGGTTCCACGCACACAATACAGCTTATGCTGGTTGTACTTGGATTGGTGAAATCTGGATCACATCTGGCATAGAAATTCCCCCATTTGTTTCCCTTTGCCCATCCAGCCCTTCTTACTCTGCATATTATCTTTGTTATTCATTGGGTTTCTTAATTTAGAGTCCATCTGCTGAAAAAAAACCCAGGGAGCTTTAGTCCCTCAAACCACACCTCCCAAAAAGCCAGATTTATTGAAAAAGTCAATTCTAACAATATTTTTTGTACTCCCTCTTGTGCTGGATTGCTCCAATTTGAATAATTCATGAATAAAAGGACCCACACTAACAAGTCAATGTATAAAAATACATAACTAGAATCTCTCATAAAAGCTTCAAGAATCTTACAGATAAGAGTAAACATAACACTGGTTACAAGAGTAACCAGTAAACTGGTTATTTTTAGTTTTTGCCACTGTTTGAGGCTCAGTGAGTTTGGTGTGTGGCTGATACTTCTGCCTGACTTGACCATCACAGAAGAGTTTTATCAGTACATCTCCTGACGACCAGAAAATGCTTAAACCTGGTCATTGCTTTAAAAAAAACTTGGAAACATATCTGTAAGTACTAACCTTTCCCCAGGAATCCACTCAGCAAGGGCAGTACCATATTATAGTTGATTTCTACGCTGGTCCCCTTGGATCAGGAGCGATTAAGGGAGCCCTTTGCCTCGTTAAGTGCAGCTATAACCAAGGGATAAATGGGGAGGCAGGAGGGTGGCTCACTGATGTTGCCAATAACAAAGGTGAGCCAAGAAAGTGAGGGTACAGGAGGGTACCCACCAAAGAATATGTCTTGTCTAAATAGTTCCTTAATCATTTTTTTTTCTGCAGGGTAGGAGCCCCATAGAGAAGGCAGGGCAGTGCTGGCTGGGTGTCTTCATGCAAGTTCTGGAGATGTTCTCAGATGTGCCTGCTCCTCGGGCACTTTCATTAGAAAGGGCTCATTTGCACCGTATGGCCCCTAGTCACAGGAGTCACAACAACCACAAATAGACTGTACTTAGTTCCGAAAATAAAACCCCAACATCTGATTAGCACAACAAGGCCACTGGAATATTCACGGCTAATTAGTACAAATTCTACATGGCAATAAGGATGCACTGTCAAACGGTAAGGAAAAGCACCCTAGTTTAAAATAAACTTGTTTTTCCTTTTCTAAACTCTGAAAGAGGCAGCACGGTTTGCAAAGACTTTAACTTGTGCTTATGCAAAATATGGGTCTACCATGACACACCTTCTATCTCTGGAAACTTCAAATATAATTTCCTTCTCCTTCTGTCTCTGTGCTCCTCCACAGATTAATGGGGCCTAATATGAATGAGAATCAGGCCCTTGGTTGCCCTCTCGCTGTGCGGTGCCTCGGTACCCCTCTTGCAGAATCAGGTAAAACACCCCACTTAATGAAGTCCTGGGGCACAACACCGAGTGGTTGGGTCATTCAGTGACTTTTCTAATGATACAATTTTAGATCAGAGATCTGATACAGCTTTAAATCGGAAAATTGAAAACCTCTTTTAATAGAATAAGGTCTCTTATTCCAGCCATTTAAGGCTACATCCATGAAGGCTTGCATCCTATAATTAGAATTTTGTTCTCTAGGAACTGCAAACATAGCAGACTGGGTCAAAGAAAGGGCAAATCTGTGATCTGCTTGGAATAAAGCTAAACATGAGCTTGTTTATGCCAGGCTGCAGGATGAATGGAATACAATATGACAAAACAGCTATGCTGCTCTCACTTGGCAAGAACCAGACAATAAGGTTACTGCATAGCTTCTGATGGTGGAGGTGGCAATATAGTTCACTTTAATAAATTGTATTACATTAGACCTTTGATGTGTGTAGAACAAGTTAGGATTCCTTCCAGTGAGCTGTATCATCCTTCTAACGCCCAAGAACAGGCAGTAGGAAGCATTACATACCTATACACATATATACATGCACACACATGTATACATCTATACTTCACAGACGCAGCAGTTGGGATGCCACTTGTGTATATAGAAGTTTTCCTTTCACTCCTCCTCCTCGCTCATCATTCCACCTTCCTGACAAATCCTACTTCTATACCACTTTTTTAAGTATTTGAGCTATGCTTTGTATATAATTATATTTAGATGCTTTAATCCTTAGGATTCCAGCTCTCTGTCAACTGCTGCTTCCACTGCTAAATACACAGAAATTCCTGTTGTTCAAGGCTATTGTTTGCTTGGTATTATGAAAATCAGATATTCACAACATCTTCTGACCCTTACTAGGCACTTGTTAATATATGACAGGTAATCACAATGTGCTAGTTAGTAACGACACCAGCCTTGAGGGATATCTTTTCTCCATTCATAGATATAATTAAAAGTAAAAAAAACCAAACTTCATTCCATTTTGGAAAAAATTGGGAGTGGGAGGAAAAAAATTGAATTTGACATTTTCATCTGAGTCAAATTTTTTTTAGAAATACATCATTCATAATTTCACAACTTTTTTTCCTTCTGATTAGGATATATATAGATCATGTATAGACCTATATAGATATACAGATCACATCACATATAGATGAATGAATTTTGAACCCAACTGACTTCTGCCAAAAAAGTTGTAATACTGGATAAATGAAAGTAAAAATCATGATATAGTGAGTGTGAATTAGTAATCCCCCTTCTGGAAAAGTGATCTGCTTTGGTAAACATGAAGAGATGACCCTGCCATTAACAGCCCATTCCAGAAGAGCTCAAATGCTGTGCTGCATTAGGAGTTGTGCACTGTGGCGTGCTGTATCCTGGGTTCTGAGGAGCAGAGATGGGCTGGTGGGACAGAGAGAGTGGTGGACCTCTCACCTCTCCCAGGACTGACGCTACCTTAGTGGGTCAGATGTATGATATGAGGGAGCCAGTACCAAAACTTGTTTGTAGAATAACATATTGCTGATTTAAGAACACAAAAAGAGTGTAGCAAGTCGGATCAAAGACTCTCCAGCCCAAGAACCCAAAGGTGTTAGCTGTGAAAAAGGTGTGCCCTTTAGCTTGGGTAAGAGCAAGAACGGGAAATAGAGACAGAGCAACTGGAGTTTTCTGAGACTTCACATTAATCTTGTTTGAAAATCAGCTCTTGCTCATACTGGTTTTACTGGTGTCTAGTTAAAGTATTAGCAGCAGAGACACATCTTGGCAGAAACACTGGAGCTACTTCCTTTGGTTTCTCAGAGATAAATTTGTGACACTAAATTTTAGAAGCAATTCAAAAAAGAGATGAATTTTAAAAGCCCCATGTCATGTTGCATTTACTTTAGAAGCATTCCAGCTGAATTTCTGACAGCAGAAGGTGATATGTGCAGACTCACGAATTTCCTAAGGAAAATTACTATTGAAAAAACCTCCCTCAGGGGAGAAGAGCTTGGTCAAACACTTTCAAGAGAGAGGGAAATTTTTTGGGAGATAACTTTGTGATAGCAAAGCAAAAAATGCCGTTGATGAAACAAAGTGACTTTTGACAATCATGAAAAATAAAATCTGGGTTAGTAAAAAACTGGGCACAGAGGGACCATCTTAGTGGAGATTTTTTGGCTGTTGGGCAATAACTTTTAAATTACCATCAAAGTTTCTGATCCTCTAATACTT
>KZ507714.1:12468-26082 GCA_002844005.1 Limosa lapponica baueri
TTTTTTTTTTTTTTTTTTTAACTTTAGTTTTCTGAAAAACAAACCAAAATCACTAGAATTAAAATTAGCCAGCACACAACAGAATTGGGATATTTGGCTTGTAAGGGTATTCCTTGCCCCACAGAAAAAGCAATCTACGTAAAGAAGGTAGAACCAGTGATCCCATTTTATAAATGGGGAGGAAAAAAGGAGGGTTTTTTCTGTGTGTATGTGTATCTACAGGATCTAGAAGGAGGCAGTCTTAATAGTAAGTGATATGAGTAGTCCAATATCCAGCAGAAAAAATCTGTAGCAGTGCAAAATTTCCTAATCACCATATTCCTACTCCAGCATTTTAATCGCATAAGGCCATCTTTCCTTTTATTCTTGTCTAATCCTTACAGATTTATACTGGTGTATATTTAGCAACTGGAGTAAGTCACACTTGTACAGAAGTGAGAATGCTTTTGGGTAATTCCTGCGACTACAAGCTCTCTCCTAGGGCAAAATATCTTGTTCTGAAGGAGCTAACATGGGTTTATTTATGTCATCTTTGTTAGTGGGACCCTCATTATTCCATAGCATGCTATGCTAATGTGAGGGATCGATTTTAGACCTTATACATGGCAGCTCTCCTTTCCCCTCCCCCTGTATAAACAGCTCCATTTCCAGACGTGCAAGGACGCCAAGTTCACTCCCTTCTGTAGACAGTTGGACTTGCCAATTTTGCTGTCATTGCGTTTTCTGGTCCCAAAGGTCATGATTTTCAAACAGGGGTGGGAGAGCAGATTTGGATGATGGAGGAGCCAATCCACCTCATCACTCTGGCTTGGAATCAACCAGATGGAATATTTCTGGAGGTGTAGAAGTGCCCGGGTCATCTCCCTGCCAGTTCTCACCCATCACTTGGACCTTCTGAAGTCCAGTCTATAGTAAGAGGGATGGGCAATGTTGCACAGAGAGTTAAGATTGGGTTGAAGCACCACCTCAGTCAGCTTGGTTTACCTCTTGGTCAACCTCTTGGTCCACCTCTGCCTTAGACAATGATTTAATCAGATTCCCTGACGGGGTAGAGAAGATAAGGGAGCACACCTCTGTTTTCCCCTGAAATGGGAGATGGAAGCCAGCTGTGTATAGATTTATGGAATCATAGGATGGTTTGGGTCAGAAGGGACCTTAAAGATCACGTAGTTCCAACCCCCCTGCCATGGGCAGGGACACCTCCCACTAGACCAGGTTGCTCAAAGCCCCATCCAACCTGGCCTTGAACACCTCCAGGGATGGGGTATCTGAGGGCATCTCCAATGGCTCTGCTATGCTTTCCCAGCTGAATTGTACCATGGATGTCTACCTTGTCTGGGCTGGGAGCCGAGGCATCCAGAACACAGTGATACCTGCATGGAGACATCTACATTTGCATATTGAATTTTGTGAGCTGTATCCCAGCCCTCCTAACACCACCTCATGTAACAGGTGGAGGCTGAGTCTTCTTCTGTACCTGATATGCCTTTTTTCCTTAGACATTGTCTTTAAGGGTGGCATCATTTTAAAAGTAGTGCAGGAGACACTGGGATTTGCAGAGTGCTTCTTTCCACTTATAAAGCCTTTCACAGAAACCTCTTCACACCAGGGCAGAACAAAATAGGTATTTAAAGTGGCACAGGGACAGTGCTGCCCTCAGACAAGGAATGACACGGGCTGACATTTTGAGTAGGCAAAAGCATTATGGGTGATGCAGGCTGCTGCTGGGGACAGACCCTTGGACCTTCAAGCCCAGCTGCGTAAGCCATGACGACGAGGACCTTTGCAAGTTTTTGTAGTACGTGCCCATCTCTTTGTAGGGATGTCCACTCATCCCTTTGCATCCTTGTCCTTCAGCTCAGCAGGGGGACTAATTTATTATTTATTCCAACTAATTTATATTCCATGGCTTGGTATTTGTCAGCTGGATCAGGGAACAATCTGTTCTTGGTGCTCAAAATTCCCATGGCATCTCCTACCAAAGGAGAAGCCTACAGACCTGGGACTCTTCAGCTTCAGCATTGGATCCTGTGGAACATGTGCATCCAGGCTAACAGGGCTGATGTCTCTAGAAGACATGGAAGACCTCACTTTGCTTACACGAATAACAGAAGTCCATCAGGAAACTAATGCCTACAACCCTGCACTTGAAGTGGGGGCTGGAGAGCAGAGCGTTGTGAACTCTGCTGCTTCCGGGATGAAATGGAGAGGAAGAAAAGAGGAGGGAGGAGTGTTTGGTTCTTTTCCTTATCTCTCTGTTCTCCCACTTTCTCTTATCTCCAGGCTCTGTTTGTTTTTCCCAGGTGCATTCAGGTAACTCCTCCAGTTTGTCATTTTTCCTACTGGGCTCTTCAGAGATGAATGGAAAATGTAAGCACTCCGGTGAACTCACTGGCGAAAAGGAAGCAACGAGGGGAGCTTATCTCAATTTTGCAAAAGCTTTTTCAACAGTCCTCATTATACTTGTGTGATTAATTGAGGGCTTCATCCGGCTCTCAGGGATCCTTTTCCTTTGGTTTTAGAGGTCCAGAAGGAGGTCTCAGCTACTCAACTGGCTCAGTACCCAGGGCCGTGACCAGGGAAGTGGCAAGGAAAGGGCAAGTTTTGACTTTTTGCTGAAGTTGAAAATGTTGGAGGTGACAAACCCCCGTGGTCATAAGAAGCAGATCATCATCAAAGTTGTTTGAAAGGGCAAATCTGCACTGGAGAGCTTCCTGCAATTAGGAAAAATATTCTAGACAATCCAGTGTGAGTCCATTGCGTGGATGCTTTTAACTCTTCTCTAATGTTTTTGTTTAATTTGGTCACTTATTTCAATTTCCACAAAGTCTCAACTGGGACAGTCACCATTCAGTTGATTTGACCCTGACTTTGTCAGCAACCTTTTTGCTCCAGATTAAAACTTCTACTTGATGAATTCCGAAGAAGAAATGACAGTGAAATTTAAAGCTCCCAGCCCAAAGGGAGCTTTCATGTCACTGCCTCTCCCCTGGCCTGCAATGCCTGGCGATGAAAAGTATCTCTGTGCCAGAGATGCCTTCATTTTGCACACAAGAGGCTGAGATGAAGTGCCATGTCCTCTCCCTGGCAATTATTTGCTCTGTCCTTCTCACCAGATTAACCTTTCCACTCCACAGGCAAGTGTTTCCCTCTCTTGAACTGTAATATCCCTCCTTCCCTTGGGACAGGGACCTGTCACCAGGCCAGCACCACCTGCAATGGGCAGTGAGTGTGCAGCGTGGGAGGGGATACAGCAGCCATTCATCTTTCCCATGGGGGAACAGACACCTCGGAGAATCAAAGTACAGGTCCTCTGCCCTGTGCTCACCATTGTCCCTTGAACAGAGCCAGGAAAAGCGCAAAGGGCTTTTTAAGAGTGTGTTTTAGGGCTCCTTGAAGTGATGCCAGGTGGGAAGGAGGTCTTGAAACCCAGCTGTTTCTATTTCCTGGCTTTTCTGGTTTTCTATGGCTTCAGTCTGCACTTGAATTCTCATCCCTTCAGATCCGATGGGCTTTTCTCAGGGGAAGATTCTTAATGACCCAAGAAGCCCTTGCTGTACTGCATGATACCAGGCTGGGAGAAAAGAGCTAAAGGTCTCCCTGTTTCAAGGGCAAGGTTTGCCTCCTCTTCTACAGACAACCTGCCAAGGAACATCTGCTGCTGCAATGCACTTCATTGGTAAAAGAAGAAGAGAAATAGAGGTAGCTTGAATTGAGAAGGGTAGCACCAGAGTTTAGGCAGCGCTTACTCTGCAGGGTGAAGACCCCTGCCATGGGCAGGACACATTCCACTAGACCAGGTTGCTCAAAGCCCCGTCCAACCTGGCCTTGAACACTTCCAGGGATGGGGCATTCACAGCTTCTCTGGGCAACCTGGGCTGGTGTCTCACCACTCTCAGAGTGAAAAATTCCTTCCTGATATCTAATCTAAGTCTACCCTTTTTCAGTTTACGTCACTGAGAGCTTCCAACCCCTTAAGGCTCAGCCCATCCCAGTGCATTAGACTGGGAGAGGCACAAAGTGTTATCCTGCTCGCTCTTTAAGGACAGGGACCAAGTTTCAGGCATTGCCTGGACTGCGACCCTCTTTGGGACCCAGGAAGGTGCATATTCAAACAGAGAACAGGAGGAAAAATCAGCCAATTCCCAGCTTCTCCCGTGCCAAGGAGTTTGGCACTAAGCAGCTTTTTGCTGCGTGGTGTCTGGCAGTGCTGGGTCTTATTTTCAACAAGCCCCGTTAAAGGATTACAGGAGCCTAGTTAAAATAATGCCCTTCGAGCTTATTCATTATTGGAAAGAAAACAAGAATAAACAGAAAAGGTTCTATCATCCACAGTGTTATTGCTTGTAGTGCTTTGAAAGGAGCAAAAAGAGCAAAACTGGCAAGTATTAGAGAAATATATAAACACACACACACTTGTCTACAAATATAAAGTAAGTTTTGTTTCATTTCTGGTTTATAGCTCTCAAAAAAAATTCAACAGCTTCCCCCCCCTACTTAATCTAATTACTCCTGATACTTTGCCATTGCATTAAAATTTTACCTCTAAGAAATAATCAATTAAAAGAGAAAAGAAAAGGAAGAAATTCCAAAAGGGAGTTGCTATATTTACCCTTTTAATAGACTTTATTAAACCTGCATTGTAAAGCCAAGGAGTTTCACATCGGCCGGAACAACAACAACAAAAAGTTAAATCGTAAATACTGTTTGCCACAAGTGGTCACGTTTTCCAAATAAAACAGCCTGGCATGGAAGGCTGGATGGCTCAATGGAGAGCTAATGGGGTAGGGAGCCTTTCCCCTTAAGGCTGCCAAGATGAACCTTATCCGGACTGGGACAACAGCAAACATGAAAGGTCCCAGTTCTGTTGTTCATAGGCCTGTTGCTGAGGTCTCCTGTGCTTTACAGCAGATAAGACACTCTATCCCTTCTGCAGATGGAGAAATTGAGGACATCAAGTGAATGGGAAATGAACAGGGTTCTCCAAGAAGCCACCCCAAGACAGCAGCTCAGAAGACTCTGGACACCTTGAGAACTTCAGCTTTGGTTCATTGCTACATCCCTTCATCTCCAGAGCGGGAATAGCATCACGCCAGGCCACGTATCTGGTGCACATCAGCAGTGATGCATCTGGTGCACTGGGCGACTTAACAGGTAAAGTCCCTCATGGTGCCATGTGACGAGGGCAGGAGCGGTCATGGGTTTGGTGGAAGAGCCATGCTGATCTACAATGAGGTGGGCTCCTCTGAGAGAAGACTCTGCTGGGTGATTTGTCAGCAGCAGACGTAGTTCCATGGCATTTTACTTACCAGGTCAGCTGCTAGAATAGGTTTTCCTCCCCAAATCCATGTCTGACTATAGGAATGGCCACAATGGGCCAAGCCCAAAGACCCACCTTGCCTAGGACATCAGCTGATTCCTCACAGGGAGGAATGTAACAGGACAAGTATGAGGTGCTCTTCTCCTAGGTAGTACCTCGCCTTCCAATAATTCGTGGCCAGAGGTAGTTTTAAACAGAGGCTGTTTAAAAGCCATAGATAAATCTGCTTTTTGAATCATGCTGGCCATAGGCATCCACAGATTCTTGTGGCAAGGAGTTTCAAAGTTTGTTCAAATGCTGGACATGCCACATGCTGATTTAATTTGATCCCCTCTGGTTCTTGCTCTGGATGAAAAGAGTAACAGTCAATCCCTTTTCAATTTTTCTTTTCCCCTCACAATTTTATAGCTCTCTATCATCTCCCAACAATCCATGCTGAATAGTTCTATTCTTTTTAATGATTTCTCACAAGCACAACTTTCCTTCCTTTTGGTCTTTCAATGTCGCCTTTATCCAAAAGTATATTTTAATCTAGTTTATTGAGGTTTACAGATCTCATTTAGCTTTATGACCCTCAATGAGCAGAAATGCTTGCCAGTAATGTACTGGTCTGAGGCAGACAGAGAAGGGGATGTTTTCTTCAGCCCAGTGGCCTGTTCCAATGTATCTGCATCATACAGTCACACCTGCACTGGCACCTATTCCCACCAATTTCAGCAGTCAACTTTAATCAGATTAGCAGGACAGGCAGAAAGGCTCACGCTTTAATTAAATTATGGATATTATATTATATTATATTATGATCAGGTCCATTGTTTTCTTTGCTGTACACAGGCCCAAATCCCCTGGAGACAGGAGTTCTGCCATGACAATCCCAGCCAGGCTCCAAGGTCTGCACTTTGGCCCTGAGGCCATGGTATAAAAAGTTCCACGTTTGTACAATTAAGCTCTTTTACCTCCAGAAGAGGGTAGTCGCGTCTCAATTGCCTTTGGGTTCAGTCCCTGCAACATTCAAATTCCCAAAGAGTATCCAGGAATGGTTTGGGAAGGTGATGGTTCACCAAGACTAAAACTGTGCCAGCGATTCTTCTAATTTACTGGTCAGGGTGGAGTGCCTGGGAACGTTTCTTGGCACCATCAATTTACTAAAATTGGTGCAACCATCCAGCCTTGTGGCTGAAGACAGAAAAAATCAGGCTCCTCTTCAGGTCCATCAAGTTTCATTTTGTGAGTATGAGAAGCACAAATGTTCTTTCATCAACCTGCCCCACAACTAGATCAGTGAGCCCTCGGCGAAGGGGCAAAAGCCCCAGATGGCTAATATTTGAGATTTAATCTGATATAATCTCAGGTGCAGCCAGCCAGTGGAGACTTTAATCTGCTCACCACCTATAACTCATTTCCTTCTCCAGGTTTGTGGCTGCAGAGTGGATCTCTGGCCATGTAGAGGTTAGCTTCCAACTTTGAAGGTTATGTTTACACTTTAAATTTCTGCCATACCTGAGAAGTTCCACTCATTTTCATTCTTGTTGCATAACTTCCTAAATTCCTGAGGCCACACTTTCTTTCTTATCCTCCTAAAATTTACCAAACCAGAGTCCCTTGTCTGAAAAAGATGCAATGAGGTGTAAGAGCTCTGCTCTTCTATCCTTTTACTCAACATGGGGTGGTGGTAGGAAGACATAGGGCATAGAGTGGAAAAAGCTGGAGGTGCATCATCACCAAGAGTGGAGTTCACCAGGAAACACCCGTAACACATCTGAAACAGCAGCTGAATCCTTTTTATTGTTCAGAATGGAAGAAAGCAGCCCTTTCCAAGCAATATACAACGCTATTAAATTTATAATGAACAGTATATTGTTTACCAAAAGACCTTTTGGTTGCTTGCAGTTAAAGGAGAAAAATTCTGCAGGCCAAGCAAACCACTGAATAAGGGAAGGACAATATTTCTGAAAGGACAGTCTTTGGCTTAGTGTCGAATTCCTGCTTTCCACATTCAACAGGCATCCAAAGTCAGTCTGTCCACAAGCAGCATTGAAAAATGAGCAAACTCCTGAGATCCCGAACTGCAAAGACCTTGATTTAGCAGCTTCACCAGCTCGTGGAAATATGGTTGTCTCCAAGGTTTTGGCTTAGTCAAAACCCTTCTGCATCCAGGTGAAAGGGGACCATGATTTCTGGGAGGTTTTTTGCATCAGCTTCCTTAGAATGACAAAGAGGGAAGGATGGTCCTTAAGTCAGGACTCTATCTATAAAAATTTCCAAAGTTTAACCCTGTCAAAAATAAAAATAAATAAATGAACAAATAAAAAATGAGCAAAAATAGGACAAAAGCAGAAGGAAAATTTTCTTGAAATTTGGCAGAGGAAAAAGAGAATAGAACATGGAAAATGCTAATAAAAGGTTTAGTTTCAGTGGACATGTGGGTGGTGCGGAGTGGATGGTTCTGCAGGCTTTTTCAGACAGCAGAATTTATACTCAAGTTTTTTCCTTTATCTTTGTTCCAACAAAGCATTTCGAAGTGTGTGCGTAACTTTGCGAGTGCATTGGCATTTTCATAGAAATCAGTGGTACCATATGTTCCAAGATAAGCAAGTGTTTAAGCACTTCAAACATTCAGGATTCAAAACAGATCAGGGACAACAAAGCAAGCATGCAATAAACACAACTGCTCACTCCTAAAATGAAGTTTTGAAATATTTTATGTTTCTTTTTGTTCTTTTTCTTTTCTGAGAAAAATCCCAACTCTTGGAGTCTGGTGATTTGGGGAAAACCTCGGATTTCATTGGGAGCCAGAAGCCTATTCCTAACTCGTGTCATTGCCAAGCAAGTCTCAAAAAGGTTACCATCAAAGTCCAGAGTCTTGACATTTTGTTGATGAAAATGCACATGGTTTTAAAGACAATCATCTTGTGACTTTTTAACCCTGAGGGGTAAAAAAGTGTAACTGCAGAACAGTGTGTTTCTTCTCACTGAGGCAGGGAAGAAATAGGAGAGATGGGGGAGAGAGCAGGACCTCCAGATTTTAGCAATATGTATCTCTCAGGCTCAGACATTTGGTCTAATGGCTAAATTACACCCGTCACTGTCATAAGATTTAGGCTTAAAATATTTTTAGGGAAGAGTACCAATCTTTTAAGATAAACGTAAAAGAATATCCATTAAATTTCTTTACAGAATAAAGTCTGGAATTATCAGACCCTGCTTGTAAAGCTGGAAGTTTAGCTGCAGCAATGGTAGGGTTTGTTTGGGTCTAATTATAGGTGGAGGTTCATATTCAGGAGTGCCAAAGAAACAGAGAAAAACCTCATGCTGATGATATGAACTTGAGAAAAAATATCTAAATGAGAGAACATTTTTGCTATCTAGAAAGAGACTTTGAGCTGTGAGAAAAGAAACTTTTGCTGCCGTGTTCTGGGAAATGGAATCTTTGCTGAAGCCGCTGTAAATTCACATATCTCATCCTTGCAATACCTGATGCTCATTTCTCAAAATCCTAAATACTGGCTAATTTCTCAGCATGAAAAATGCCAATGTTGGCACTGCCAGTGGGTTCTACTGTCCAAAAAGGCAAACTGTGGCTTGTTCTTCAAGGAGGAAATAATGCTGCAGCTCACAGAGTGTGAAAACATCCAAGACTTTATAAAAGAGAATTTAAATTAAAGACAAAGAGCCTCAAGTTTTGCAGAAAGAAAAACAATTGCAGCATGAGCCAGTTGAAAAGAACCAAGAAAAAAAAGTATACATATTTAGCCTGCAAATTGAGGGAGTTTGAAAATAATAAAAACTTAACAAAAGCATTTCTGTTAGTGTCTGGGAATATTCAGAAAACAAACTACCAAAAGAGGACTTTTTTTTCCCCTTGAAAAAAGTAATTAAAGCTTGCCAAGACTGATCAGCTGCATCTGGTGTGTTTATGCAAAAGCTTTCACCCACTTTGGGAAAGAGACATATATATATATAAACTGAAAAACGTTAGATGGAAAAGTTGCAGCCAAAAGTTTGGAGGATCAAGGGTTAACTGGATATTCTTGTTTGGTCTTGAGCATAAGAGTCAATATTGAGGTAACATGGGCTACTCAATATTTAATAGACATGTGAAAGGGCAGATAAGGATTGATATTAGCTTCAATCTGGCAAACTAGGCAGAGAACTCATGGAGTCACAAAACTGAACCTCCTGATTTATCACTGATGGAGATAGTCACTGGGGAACGTGTACAACCCCAGAAGTGGGAAAAACTGAGTCTGAAAGATAGACGGTTGCAATACGAGATAGTCCAGTGAAGGTGGTGAGCTCATAATCAGTCTGGATTTGCAGATGGCTAATAACCTTGTGATTGGTGCCCAGAAAAAGCTGTGGAAATTCCTTGCAGAGATGTGGTCCATTTGAAGCCAATAATTTATAGTCGATCTCTTTGCAGGACATAAGTTCTCTTGCTGCCAGAAGGAGAAACTGTTACACCAGGCACAGTTGTCCAGGAGAGGTTGGAAATGCCAGAAGACCTCAGATTTGGGATTTTTAACTCTGAAAATTCTTGGTGGCTGGAGGCAAGTGGAAAGTCCTATCTCCTGCCTCCATCCACATGACCAGTGGATGGCACTGGTCGTGTTAGCTCATCTTACCAGCCACTCCTGGTAAGTGAGTCAAGGCTAGCTGCATAAATGAACCCAATTAATTTGGACTGAAACGAGCTAGGAAATGATTTCACAAGCACCTAAAACAGCATTTTCAAGAGCAGAAATATATTTCAGTCATGATAGCTGGGGGAGGTAGACTGTGAAGAGACTTGACTCAGATTAGCTGCTTCATACCATCTAACTCTTCTTCCCTGAGTTGTTTAATTTATAATAGGTAAATATTAACTTAATATTTGGTAAAATGAATCAAGCCCTAATTAATTTTCACAGTCCACCATCTTCTGGAGAATATGAATAGCCCCAATTTGCAGTGAGGGACACTGAGGCACAGAGAAAGGACACGAGTTGCTCCAGCTCATACATATGTTAGGACCTGTCAGGGGACTCATTGCACGTAGAGGTCATCGCAGCCTTGGGTTTCGTACCTGGATCAGCACAGATCAGATCAGTATTTTACTACATTATGAACACCTGGTCTTCTGTCCTCTCTGAAACACTCAAACTGTGCAGAAAGGAAAGAAAATAGCTGTGGACAAGTTCAGGGATTTTAGATATGAAACTCCAGCCTCTGCTCTGAGAGGCGTAAATCCCTGGAAACCCATGCAGTTCCTCAAGGTTCATACCATAGCTATTCGGACCAGAAGTTGACTTTTGAGCCTTCACATCACTGCACGTAATTCCCACATGAAAATGGGTAGTTTCACCCATTTCAAGAGGCTCAAATCGCTCTGGTCCTGGAGCGGGGGTCCCCCTCCTCTTCCCTTGATGTCACAAAGAGATTAAAGCAAGGCTTCTGGCCGAATACACCCGCATCACCGCTGCCTGTAATGGGGAGATTTACAGCTCTCATTACATACCAGAGGAGTTAAAGGCCATGCACCTCATCAGGACCTGTTCCCAGTTTATAGCTGCCGCCCACCAGCCCCACTAATGATCCCAGATAATCGCTCCTTGAATGTTCCCAGTCACCTTGACTTACTGCTCTCTCCCCGTGAGTCATGCTATGAGTCTACAACATGGTATGCAGGGAAAAAAATGCTTTCTTGCATCTGGCTTTAATTACCTTCATTTTTAATTAAGTTCTGTGGTTTTAATATCAATAACCCTGGCCTGGAAAGACTTGCTTTGCTTGGATGTTTGTTCTCCATACAGGGAAATACTGCTGGTCACTTATCCCGTCCCATCCCCTGTAGCCTCTGAGGGTCTTTGTCAAATGCTACTGGAATTCAGCGGTCTTGGAGGACATGGATCATAGGGACTAGACTGACCGGTTCAGCATCCTCTTATTCACCTTGAGGCAACCTCAAAGTCCTCTCTCTCTGACTTTTGATTTCAGTGGGTGATAATTCCTCACGTGGCCAAAAATATCAATTGAAACTAATGGTCTTTTCAATGCATTTGACAGCCAAAGGGGATAGCTGGAGTAATGAGTGAGCTCCCTTGGCCAGGACCATGTTTTGGCCTCTGTGTGTATGTACACACACTAGCACCTTGACGCATGGCAAAAGACACCTTGGCGATACAGTCAGCATAAATAAAAAGATGGGGAAATTAAAACCTGATAAAAGGAAATGCTTTTCCACACCACGGAGAGCACTAACACAGGAATGTAACAAGATTCAAGGACCAGACTTCTACCCGGCTATCAAAAAACAGGCACTCCATCACTAAATATGAATGGATTAAAAGGTTTTATTAAACCTCGAGTTTGAGGCAATCTGTGAGAGACCTGGGACAAGCCTTAGCAAGTCACAGATTTTTCCAAAATCTCCTCTACAAGAGCTGGCGTTGCTCACAGTACGAGAGGGAGTGCATGCCAGGACCAGACTCTTATGCCTCTACATAGCTTGTTTTCAAGAGGGACAATGAAACAGAGTAGACATGTCAAAGCTGGCCTCTTAAAGTCACTGAAGTGTAAAGAATCATCTAAGCTATGACTGAGAATTTACATAGCACTTGGAAAGTTACTGTTCATTATATTGGAGTGCAAAAATCAGGTGGATCTTCAAGTTCAGAGGACACTGAATTCAATTTTCAGAGGTCCTTCTAACAGTTGGTAGTGTTAGGTTAACAGTTGGAATTGGTGATCTTAAGGGTCTTTTCCAACATAAAATGATTCTATGATTTTAATGGCCAGGACGGTAAAGTCAGATCTGCAAAGATACTGCATCTCTCCTAAAAATCCCCGCTTAGATTTGCATCCTACATGTTTCAAGGCCATGGACCTTAATCACCCTGACCATCTACGTGCCCTCCACCCATTAGCCCAGGAGCTGGATAAAAGTGCAAGTTCCTGGTCAGCCTGATCTGGGGTGCTTGTCCCAAATGTGGCTTGTAAGGACAATTAATAGCCATTGGTGTGGTCAGGGCCCTGATGACATGCACATAAAACCCACAGCATCCTCCAACCATATCCCAGCTCGGGTTTTCCTTGTGACTGGCACATCTTGGGTGGAAAAAAAACCACAATGGTGCACGTGGCCCCAGCTGGCCAGCTTCATCCAGGCATCCCTGGTAGGACTGGCTGCTCTGAGGCTGAACTCTGTATTTTTGGAGGTGCCAAATGTTAGTGCTGCTGATACCAAACTATGGGAAGGTGCTCCAACATGAATATGCTGAGGGAAACACAGCACCTTACTGAAGGGTTTGTCATCAGTTTGACATGTTACCTCTTATAATTAGCAGATTGCTGCTTGGTGCTATACCCTGAAGCTACAATCAAGATGGTTTTCCAACCATCTGAAACCTTCTACAAATACCTGGGAGGGTCACTGTGCCCTGTGTTACCTGGATAAGAGAAGTAGTGGCTCAAGGCACTAGGGAATAAATAAACGCAAGCAAAAGGCCAGCACACCTATTAATGATACTATTATAATTACATTATTTTAAGGACCTGTATTTACACCTTTGTGCAACTGTAGGTGATACAGATGCAATTATGCAGAGATCTCAAAAATTGCAGGCAATAACATGTCAATATGCTAAAGGGACTGATCATTTTAATGGAAACACCTATGACTTTGGGATTAAGACTAATGCTGAGCACCAGGAATAGTGCTGAAATATTAGGGAAGAAGCAGGAAGGAGAAGCTGGAGGATGATACAGAGTTGAATGGGTTGAGAAAACCTTGCTGAACTTAAAAATAAGCATGAGGGACGTGAGGGAGAATGTAAAATTAGCCAAGTGTAAGCCTGTAATCCTTTGGGACTTAAACAGCCAGCAAGCAGAAAGCATCTTTAAGAAAGCTTCTCAAGAAAAATCATTGAAAATGTTTAGCAGCCAATGCCAAGACTTTGCTGCCCAAAATGCCCCGGGGGAAATTCCAGGGCACAATGGCTGGTTTCAGGTTCCCTGAGCGGCTGCATTTCAGCTTCCCAGAAGAGGTCAGTCTTTCCCAAGGATTTGTGGTAGGTTGCCCAACTCTTCCAAAGGAAAGCACTAGATGGAACAACGCCTGGGTGGATAAAAATAGGGAACAGCAAGGGCCTGCCCGGACCCCAGCTGCAGACTCAGGTGAAAGCAAGCTCATTGCAAGTGTGAACTCACCTGGGTAATTTGACAAACAATTGACCTAATGTTCCCAGGATGTGGGAATTAGCACTGCCTTGGAGAGAGCTGGGGGACGAGATGGGAACAACGTGCTCAGAAAAATG
>KZ507716.1:0-15220 GCA_002844005.1 Limosa lapponica baueri
GTCCCGCGTACCAAGAAAGTACAAAATCCTCTTAGCTGTGCCTCACGTGTCCGACCTGCCGGCGTCTCGAAACCCTGCGCTGGCTGCCACGACAGGGCAGGAGCGGTGTCTGCTGCGCCCACCCCGTTGTGCCCTGGGGCTTGTAGGTACCCCAGGGTGCAGCTGGCTGGTGAGCTCGGTGTGTATTAAAGGACCGGGCTGTTAATGAGGCCAGGTCTTCCTTCCTCCTTTGCCCTGGCCTTCCCTGGTATCGGAAGTGTCCGGTGCTGAGCAAAGCGTCACAACTCTGCGGCTCAGGGATCCCGCTTAATTTTTTTGCTTTCCAGTTCAGATCTTCGTTCTCTTCGGTACAGTTTTGCTGTAGGATTGGGTAGAGTCTCGTCTCTTTCCTTTGCAAATAGCAATGGTGAGGGGTTATACGTAATACACTGAATTACGGTGGCTATTTTTGAAAGCTTAGACATCGCTGCATCAGCCCAAACACGCTGTAAATTATTTTATCCCCACAGACTTAAGTTCAAATGCAGCTGTGGGAGGGATCATTGGCAGTAGGGCCAACTGTCGTCATCACGGGCAGGGGTCAGAAGGCTGTATTTCTCTACAGTATCCTGTGTATAGCCAATTTAATTGTGGTGTTTTTTTTCTTCTGCACTCTATTTTCTTGAACAAACCAAATAAACTAGGAAAGTGAGCAGAATGTTTAACATACAGTAACATGGGACTTCAAAATGTTGAAAGTTGGTAAGAGATTGAATGTGTAATACCAAAGCCTGACTTTTATTTACTGGCTGGACTTCAAATTGGAAATCTTCCCTTCCCCCTCCCCAGGTTGACACAGTCCATTAGTCATTTTTGCAATCAATATCTTAAAGCATGCTCCTGGTAACCAAACTTTTTGAAAGAAAATTGTGGATGATAAATGACCAAAGGGGAAACACCACTTAAATGTGACAGTTTGGAAAAGAAAAGAGAAAGACTTGCTTTAGGAGATGTATTTCTGCATTGAAATTCAGATAAGAGAATTCTGAATTTATAGAGCTGCTCAGTAAATTTTCCCTGCTGGTTTTAGATTAATTTGACTTAGGAAAAAATCCAAGCTTCCACTTAAGACATTCATATATGATGAAAATTAGTAGCTCTTTTTAAAAAATACAAAAATTCTTGACACTGATGAGTACGAGACTGCCAGTGCTTGGCAGCTCTTTAGATTATGTATGCTTCGTGATGGAGCTATGCAAAAGAAATGCTTCTCTGCTTTGAAATATCTTCGCATTAAGTCTTTGGCTTGCTCTTGAGCACGGATTTCTAAAATCCCTGACTGGTGCAGGGACTTCCAAACTGAGATCTGTCAGGACACGAAGCTGGGGAAGGTGGTCTGTGGGACCATGTTGTTTTCACAGTGTTTGCGGTGACGAGTTGGCTGGTGGGCAGAGGAATTTCAGGGCTGCCAGGGGGCTAAAGAATCACGTGCAGGTCACCGCCTGAGCGTGTCCCCTCAGGTTTTGCACAAGCAGAAAACTGTGCAGAGAAGGACAGTGCCTCTCTGGTCGTTAATGGTTGTCCATCCCTCTTTACCGAGACTGGAATGTGAAGTGGTGGTCAGGGCTCTGACCTCGTCCATCCCCTCTGCTTCGCTTGGGGAAACGCAGGTCTGCCGTGGGGATCCGGATCCAGAACTTTGCTTCAGTAGAATTGACTCGCCTCATCTTTTTTAAACTTACGTTCCTAACTAGGAAGTATTTTTTGCAACTACCATTGGGTTGCAAAACCTGATTATATACATAAATGAAGTTCTAGTGGATGTTTTCTGCAGTTAAACCTCTGTATTGTTAATCTTGGTTACATTCTAGTGCAGAATCAATGTATTTGCATTTTATTTTTCGTACTGTGATGTTAGTGATAGGGACTAAACTTACTTGGTTTAGTTTCTGGTGGTTTTTTGTTTGTTTATTTTTTTTTCCCCACTGTTTTTTCATGGTGCTTTTCTATGCCAGTGGCCTTATTTTATATTGTCTTTTTTAGAAAAGCATGATAAAAATGCTGCTTATTGAATTTGGGTCCACCAACTTGTCTTGCTTTTTTTGTTTCTTCTTTTAGAAATTGGCATGTTTATCTTAACAGGGCCTTCCCAGGCTTAATTTCATTACTTTGAAAGGTTAGAGTTTGTGTATTTTTTTTTATGGATTTTTTTTTAACGTGTACTTTTTTGGCTGGTAGGTGCTGAGTAGATGGTGAAGTTTATAGTTTACAGGTGGACTGCTGAATTAGGGAGACTGTTTCTGGTTGTAAAGGCACAGAAGACTAATTACAGGGGTATAAATGGTCAGTTAGCTTTGAATTTGTGCAAAATGTCAGTAAATTTGCCCTGCAGAAACATAGGCGAATCAGACAATTAGGTCAGTCTTTGTCAGATGGGGGCATTATCTTGTTTGTAATCAATTGCAGCATGATGAGCTTTTTTTTAGCCTTGTCTGTAATGAAGTAGACTTGATTAAATATTAGGAGAAATGAAAATATGGTATGCCTTTGCAGGGATTTGAGAAACAGGGTATGCAACTACATCTTTTTTAAGTCTGGAAATATAAATGGGGGAAATTATTTTAATGTTTGGTTGTCAAAAAAGACTTAAAAAAAAGAATGGTTGCTGTGTTAGTTGGCACTCAAATAAAATGAAGCTTTGTTGGTGAAGTTCACAGAGGTGCTACAGTTCTGTTTTCTGTTGATCTCAGAGGGAACTGTGATTTTTGTGATGTTATGCAGTAAAGGCTGTAGAGTAAAATCTGGTTTTGTGTAGCTGTATAAAATGGAGGAAAGAACTTTCTCAGGCCATGAAATCTGACTACTGAGGTTTACAGCAGAAGATTTCTGCACAATACCCATTTGTTACTAGGCATTAGGAATACTTGGGGGGGTTGGGCGGTATTTTAGTGTAAGGCAAGGATGGTGTTTCCAGACTGTGTTTTCTTTCCCGGGTTATAAATTGGGTGTAGTGAAAGGTGGGAGACCGTGTCTCTGATTCCCAGTGTTGCTGGTTCCCTTGCTGGTGATGCCTTGCCTATGCAGCGCTCTGCTGCTTGCCATTAAAATAATCTTTTTTGCTACCTTGGCATTGGTGCTGGAGGATGCTGCCCCATAGTACAGGATTTCTCAGATGAGTAGTAATGTTAATGAATATTTCAATCCCAGTTTCCTTCCAAATATGATGACTTGGGCGGCCAAAGTAATGGCTTGGACCTTGCAGGGTGACTGAATTTGCCATAATGAAAGCGCGTTAAGAGACTATTATGCTCCAATTTGACGTGTGATTCTACTGTCTTGTAAGGCACTTTAAATTGCCCTTTCAAGCTCTTTCCCTCATTGGGTCCGTTACCAACTGAAAGGGGTAAGCTGTGCAACCAAAGGGGACCTTCCCCTCCTCCCCCAAGTTACAGGTCTCCCCAAAGCATCTATTTCTATAATGCACAGAGGTATTACAGATACTCCGCAGCCGGAAATGTATCGTGTGGACAACTTTGAGGAAAAGCTGTGATTTCCTGAACGGAGACATTAGTAGCCTCCCTGCTTGGAAACAACTCTGAGTGCAGGTAACGCGCTCAGTATACGTAGAGGAACTAGGATCACTGCCTCTGGGGCGAGCTGCTGGGGTCCCTGGATCGTCTTTGTACAAAACACTGCTGGGGAAGAGCATGCGTGTTTTGTGGGTCAAAAGATGATTTACTGTTAAACCGGAGAACTTAGCAGTACTTGTCAGGGATTGATATTGTCGGCTGCTTCCTTCTCCATGCTGGGGCTGCTGCTTCTGCTGGCCACGGTCGGCCTTTCTGTGTCTTTCACTCCTCGTTATTGCAGGACCAGTTGTTTGATCACCGGTCACTAATAATACGGATGACTGCGTCTCCTTAATCAAGGACCCTTGTTTTCAGTCACCTGCACCACAGGCACGGGTCAAGACGACATTTGTCAATTTATTCAAATAGGGAATGCAGCACCAAGGGTCTAGCTGCTCAGTAACCTGTGTACATTTAATTGGTTCTCTGCTCCGCATCCTGCATTTTTCTGTTGGTTATGCGCTCTCAAACATCTTTTATTTTTTATTTTTTCTGTGCCTGGATGAGGCGTTTGAGCTGCAGACATTAAGCGTTCATTTCTTCCATCTCTGAATGTTATTTTTGGACATGTCCCAGCCTCCGTCTCCCCACTGAACAATACCAAAGGTGTTCCGCAGGGACCTTTGCTAGCCCAGCAATGGAGCACTGGCAGGCTGCTCATTAGTCTTTTATGTCTCTCCTTATCAGTTTTACTGTGAAAACTCCCTATCGCTTCGGTTGCACATGTTAGAATAATTAGGCTTCCTGTTCGGCAGGTTTGTATGGCATTGATTTTGGCCTGAAAGTTCAGGGGAGGAGAAGGTTACTATTAAATTATATGAAATGGCAAGTGTGTCTTTGGTAGTTGCCTTTTGCCATTACAAGGTGGGTTCAAAACAGCTTTGTATCAAGAGAGGCAGAAATGCTGAGCAGACTTTCACGCTACTTCTATAGGAGGTGTTTTAAATGTTGTGTTGTGTTAGTGAATTAGTGAAAATAAATCTTAAAAATAAACTTCTTTTAAGAGGAAAAGAGAGGATGTAGTGATATCACTATTTGGTTGGACCAGGGCTTCCCAGCATTCTAATCACTCAGAGGCTCTGGGAACACAGCAGGTTTCAGACGGAGTTGGATCATTTCCCTGGCCACCCTGGTCTTCCTACAATTATGAGAAGGGAGAATAAGGTGTCTTTTGGGGGTTGAGGATTTTTTTTCTGTTCTTCCATTTATCTCTCTCTCGTTTCTCAAATTATCCTGGAGTTTGCTGCTGCTTATGGCTTGCCATCAAAATGAAATGAATTTGATTTGTCTTTATTTTGTTAATTCTCTCCAGTCTTATGATTGCAGTAACAGTGATTACAACTGAAAAGGCTCTGGCCAGCTCTTGCTGTGGTGTATAATAGTAGTATAAAATAGTTTTTTTCAGATTAAGGAAAGTATGATTTGTTTAATTTGTCCTGCCTGAGGTTATTTTTTCAAACATCAAGGCTGCAGAGGAAGGTAAAGCTCTTGTAAGAATCTTCAGAAGCTGTGTTTATTCTCAGGAGTTCTCTGTTAGTATTAGAGCTGTTAGTATTCAGACCCTTAACAATATGAAGAGTATTAAAGGGAGAATGAGGAAGGGGGGAATCAGTTGCTGTACCTTTTGGAGAATTAGGAATTTGTACAACTTTATGTACTAAGTAGTCTCAGTACATCATAGAAGGTAAACTTTTTTTGTGTGAACCTGTAAGATTAGACTTCTTAGAGGTAATTTTCAGTCTTTCTATTTGAAGACCTCAGCTCCTATCTTACCTTTATGGAAATTCCTCCTGGAAAATCTCCAGTAAGTGTCATATTTGTAGGACCTGAAACTGTTAATGTTTATCTTTAACATACTCAACATTCAATACTTTTGTTGCTTTTTAAACAGAGGCATCAGTACGTGCATGTAGGAAGATCAACTGTATGCTTGCGCCGTTGTAACCTGTGTTGTTCGTTAGCCATTTTTTACAGCTTAGCCAAATTAACTGGCGTAATGTGGAAAATAAAATTGTTTAATGTTTTGGTGCAGAGCGCCATTTTTTCCCCTCTGTGTCCTTTGAAATGTTGAGTATAGTTTACAGTACTATGAAAAATAAAATACTAGAAACCATGAAAAGAAATACAGAACAAACAAAAAGGAGAAGATACCTAGAATGTACAGTCAACAAATATTCAACCTGAAACTAGCAGAAAATATCCTCAAAGTGCCTCAATAGCAAATAAATAAATAAAACAAAGACAAAGCAGATGGTGTGATAGCATCGCAGTGGAGAGAAGGGCAAGTGACTCTGCCATTTGAATATAAAAAAGGTTTTAAAAGGCATTCTAATTAAGCGTTGCTCACAGCTCTGCATTTACTAATAATATTTGAATTTTGAGATGTCGCAAATGGCGCAATTCCAAGGATATAGGGTCTGTTTGCCTGAAACGAGTGAGTTGGAAGTGAACTTGTAAGTGAAGAATTTCTAAATAGATGTGTAGGACAGAAGTTGTTAATGGTAATTTTATGGGGCAGGTTTTTACCATCTCAATTTTTTTTTTTTTCATATTATTTGCAATTAAGGTTTGAATGGTAGTGCTGCCTCTTTGTTTCTGACTGTTCTCTTCCTATACGTCTGTAAACTGTTGGGCGACTTCAACCGTGTTAGACAAAGAATGGAGCTTAATGAAAAAAAAAAAAAAAACAAAAAAAAGTGGTAGATGGAGGAGAGACACAAATCACTGCAGCTGTTGCTGGAGATCATCTGCATTGCCTGTCAGCTGCCCGGTCGGCACGCGTGTTGGCTGGGCAGTCACACAGGTACCGCTCGGAGCGACGGCAGCCTCGCACCATCTAATTAGCAGTAAGTAAATAGGACGGTGTTGCGAGAGGGCTCGGGAAGGCTGGCAGGACGGGAGGTGTGTGGTGGAGCCAGCCATGCAGCAGCTGGCTTTTCCTTGCGCAGGGGCTGGGGGAGAAGTATCAGTTGGGTGGAAAACAAATTCTATTAGCTGTGTTGGTCACCAGGCACGAGGAGGTTTACATAGTGGCTCTTAGCAGGGAGGAGATAAGTCTAGCACTAACGAAGCCTGTCCAGAAAGTGAAATCTTTATCAAAAACCTTGGCCACATTGACACCAACTGCAGTTTCTCACGGTTGCCCAGAAATGCTTGCCGTAGCCGTGAAATGGGGTGCTTTTGTCCAATGAAGTACCAAAGCGATGGTGCAAGAGCAGGAGATCTTTATGAAGTTTATCTCCAGTTGTCCAGCTTTTTAAGTGCAAATCAAGGGCTATTTCAGATTCTGCACTAAGAAATCGTCAATCAGGCAGGCAGTACCTTGAACATGAGCATTTCTCCCGTAATTTTGTGTGCAGCGACTGCACACTTGGGCACCAGAGAGATCGTTGGAGCAGTTTCTGGTTGTAATAACGCTTCAAGGATCATTTGAAGCAACGGACAAGCAAATGGCACTTGATGGTAGCTCTGTGCTTGAGAAAACCCAACACAGGGAAAGCCATTCCTGTCCTCCTGAATGAAGAGAAAGTACATGATGGAGGAGAGCTGGGGACTAATAGTGGCATGCTACAAGCAGATGACCGTTGCCATGGAGTAGTGTGTATGTATGTGTTTGTACGTAGGATGAGAAGGTGGAGTTCAGAAGCATTTTCTTTTCCTGGAACCAAGTTGTAGACTTTTCATTTTCCTCTGATTTAAAAACAAACAAAACAACAAAACCCCCCAACAGTCTATGCATTCAAGACGATTCAGACATGTATGTGAAAGCACTAAAACTGAACAAAGTATTATTCTTAATCCAGTATTTGCTAGGATTGCTTTGACTCCCTTAGATCTGCTGGTAAAATTTCTTTAGGTAGTAGGTAAAACTGCCAAATTTTCCTTCAAATTTCCTTTCCTTAAAAGTGACAGTAATGTTTGAAAACGCATATTTTGTGTTATTAATTAAAATACGTAGTGGAAAATAGGTGATGTGATGAAAACAGCTAATACACAGACAAAGAACAAGCTAATTAAAGCTGAAGTAATTAGCTGTAGAGATGGTGAGCTGTTCTAGTGTGTTACCGCAATAGATGGATGTAAGTAACTACATTTTTCCTTCCAGTGTCATGTAAAGAAAATAGCAGAGAGAGCTAGGTATACTCTCTCATCTCTGGATTGGGATTCTCTGAAAAATGAGTGTGCCATGAGGATATTTATAACTGCAGGATTAGTTGAGGTCTGCCCTTCAAGAAAGCTCAAAGAATTTTCATTTTAGTGTAAACATAATTCAATAGAAAAAATCCTAAGGAAGGGTGCACGCTCTACTTTTCTGCCTGCTTTTGTCAAAACAAAATGCTCCCTCCAACCTAAAGAAAGTTCTTGCCACTTAGAAGCACCCTAAGATTGGAGCTGGAGCTTGGGTGTGTGCTGTGAAGGGAAAATGGTAGCTGTGTAAATGTGAAGTGCTTCTACAAGTTTTAAAGCCTTCTCTCTGCCGCAGTTCTGGGCTAACCTTGGAGCTGAATGAATTTGAGAGAATGGTGATCTGAGAATGGTTCCAGCTTGGCAAGGAAAATGTGATTTGGAGACGTGGAAGAGAAAATTAATCAGAATAATAGGTCTGGTCCTTGCAAGTAGATCGAGCCTAATGAAATTAATATCTGAGTATTAATTATAAAACCAGCTTGATGATATATAACTGGACTTAAGGGGATCTTTGAAAATCTGTAAGTAACTCCAGGATTTTTCTGCAGAGGAGTTCCCAGGAATGGAATAAGAATATCTGCTTTTGTTTTCCCATAGACTATTTGAATTGCAGTAAGCAACCCCGCTACGCTCGTGTGCATATGTTTCCTGTTGCAATCAAGTGACAGTTTGGCTCAACTTGGAAGAGGCTGAAATGCCTGAGAGCTGGATTGCACGGTATCAGCTGGGTAAAAGTTTCCTAAAGTCCTTTGGCAGTGTGTGACTTTAGTGAAATAAAATACTCACAGCAATTTATGCTTCGTATGTGTGTCTATTAACCAATGATTGAATTTATTCTAAGCATTAACAACTTGCTTGTTTATGACAAAGCCTGGAATAGGCTATTTTTTTCATTAGGCTTCCAGGCTAAATTGGAATCTCGTCAGGAGCACAAGCTGCTCTGGCTTGAATGTGTTTTAAGGAAAGTTTCGTAACTCCTTCTTTGGTATTCCTCCAGTAAGGCCTGATCCTTTTTTTATCTATGAAGTTTAAGACTTGAGGGGACAATAAAGACTCAAATCAATTGGAGGTAATTGCAACTAGATCATCAGCATAGTTTTGTTTAATTTACAGTGTTTATTTAGTGCTCTCCTGTTGAGGAAGTTTAATCAAATTCCTCATGCTGCGGGGGACTGCAGGGAGGAATACCAACAATCCCCGTGCTTGTTTTGAGGACTCTCCCGCATGTGGAACTACATATACATAAGGTAAAGAAAGATTTTTTTAATACCTGGTGCAGGGGCTGGAGTGGTTCCTCTGTAACTGAGCATGAGGACACAGGGGCTCCCTCTTGGCTGGGTGCTTTCATTGGGGCAGCCTAGTCCCCTGTCGATGCTCTTAAAGCATCGAGAGAGAAGAGCTCTGCTTTTAAATTAAATCACACAGCGGCAAAGGTGAAATGAGTCCTTTGAATGTTAATACAGAGAATATAGTTGTGTTAATACCTTGTTCCTGGTATTTTGGAATAGACAGAATAGCCTCTTAGGAGCTCTTGGCTTGTTGCTTGTTGTTTATACTTGTTTAAGTGTGCTGAGGGCTGTGTTGGTAGTGCCTGATGCAGTATTACACCGTGCAGAGCTAGAGTCCTTAACCCCCAAGTTTGAGAGTTGTGCATGCCATGGGGCAGCTCCAAGCTTTTTCTTCAGGGAATAGGGTTTGATGGGGACAGTTGAAAAGCAAAAGTCTTGACCTTTGAACGCATGGAATGTTGCAGGGGATTATCCTTACCCAATATGCAATTAGTTCATGTTAGAGAGAACATTAACCTATTTCTTTGTGCCTGTTTCTTTTGTCAACCCTGTATTTCCCCTCCTTGAAATTCCCATATGCATATAGTCTCAGTGTTTTAGCAGTATGCTTGGTTTTTTCTGGTTCACTAATAAGGCTGAATTTCTTTCGGGGTGAAAGATAAACATGATGTGAAGTGAGGTTCTGTGATTCTATTTCTGCACATCATGTTGTGCTGCTCTTGGCAGTCCTGGGAAGAACCATTCCTCTTGTCTTAGTTTTAACGACAGTTTGAGAGAAAAAATAAACCCAACAATACTGTTGCTGTTGCAAGGCTGAGATTTGGGAAATATGTTTAATCACCAGAAATTAATGAATATATGGCTTTTCTTCTTGAAATAAAGGGTGAAGATTCTGCAATCTGAATCATTCTTTTAATGAAGGTGGAATGTTACTGATGCTACTTTTATCAGATTTTCAGGTAGTAAGAAATATTTGGCGTTGTCCAAACTTGTCTATATTGATTATTTATACAATGCTCACTTGGTTTTCCTTCTTGAATTCTATGCATGTTTTTATTTCCCAATGCCTCTTTTATAATGCAGTTACTATCTGTGACAACATTCTACTATATTTATCCATAATATTTGTATTTTTCTCTTCCAATGATAAAGTAAATGTGATGGAAGGACACACTGTTCATGTTTTGTAAAGTTTCAGTAAGCTTATAGCCAAAACTGTTGCTGATATAGAGTCCCAGAACTTAGCTTTTCATTTACATTTTCAACAGAAGTGTAAGTAAGTTTTGAGTAATACTCTTTTTCCATTAGTCCTACAGCTTTCTTAGCAGTAAGGAAAGAATGCAAATCTTTGGAGGCTCATCTGAGGTTTTGATGGCCCAATAAAACTAAAATTTTTTTGGCATGAAGCCTTTAAATGCTGCAACAGATCTTGTATATGATTGGTATGATTTAGAAAGACTGCAAATGGCAGGCTCAGTATTGGACAGTTATCTTGATGGATTTGTTAGAGACTTTTCCCTTCTCCCCTGTGGCAAAATACAGTCAGCTTTTCTTTGTGATCATCACAAGATTCAAAATTAAAATGATTTTTAAATTCTGTGCTTTGTCATTTAAGTTCTACATACACTTTGTTCTGTACCATATTATTAAGAAAGAAAAACTTTAAGAAAAATATGCTGATTATGAGACAGTTACCAACTGTTAAGAGAATCTGGCTATTAATGTCCCTGATTTATTTTTTTAATTCAGTCATTTTTCCACTGAGAGAAATCCATCTTCATCAAATTTTTTCTTCTTCCTCTCCCCCGCCCCCCACCCCGCCATGGTTTTATAAGTCTGTGTGTTTTTCTGTCACTTAGCAGATTAAGCACCTTGAACAGTAAATACATATCTTTTACTCAGTAACGGACAGGACCTTATATTCTGACTGATAATTACCCTTGATATTAACTGCTTCAATTTTTGTTCAGTGATTTGTAGGGTAAGCTTCCTGTTGTTTCTATTGCCTGCAGAGCTGGATTTTCAGTGATTGACTGAAGGACAAGTTTTAGGTAACTACAGGCTTGAGGCAGTGTTTGTAGGAATCTTGGCAATGGTCCTAAATTGTCTTTTACGTATCCATAATCTGATTCAAGGATGCTCCCTATAAGGACTGTTGTTTTTGTTCAGGCTTTGTTCAGATGTCTTAAATACCACTGCTTCCATTAAAAGGAGAAAAAAAAATCATCTACTTCATAGTTTATGATCTTACTGTTGGCGCGTTTCCTGCTGGTAAACTGGCCTTTGTAAAAACTGCTCTAATTCTTCCTAAATCTTTTAACTTCCCACTCAACTTGCAGACCACATCCCTTCCATGCCCCTACGCTTTATTATGCTGCAAATGGTTTGGTTCCCGTTCTGCTCTGCTCTGCCAGTCTCCTTGGTTCCCTGGGAAGCTTTTATTCTGCTCCGGGTCACCCGTCCAGTGCTAGTCCCGAGCGTTACCTGCGGGACGGAAGGAGCCCTTCAGGAGGACTTGCTGTGCGGTGGTTTGTCTTCGTGGCAATTGGCTTTCCAGAAAGATCACCTGTAACCTGGCTACTGGACCAGTAGATCTGTCAGTCTCTTCGCTTCTGAATTTTAATAATTCTTCTCTAACTGCTGTCTTCCGTGTTATGTAAAATACTCTATACATTTGTTTTCTTGAGATGGAATTACTCGTTATTTTTATGCTGAGCTAAAGCAGTTTGTGATTAATAACCTCGAAGTTCCCTTTTGTTACCATATACTTAGTCATTTTATCTGTGTTAGTAAGGCATGATGACCTATTTTGGTTAGTAAGTCTGGTTTTTGAGCTGAAGCATGATAGCAGAAGTGGATCTTGGAGTTTCTTTGGTATGCTAGAGACAAAAAAGGGGAGTGAAATATCAAAAATGTTAGTGGAGCGGGATTCTGTTGCGTAAGATGTTAGAAGCGTGTTAGACTATCAAAGCTTTAAAGCATCACTCTTGTTTTTAAAAACTTTTAACAAGGGCTTCATTTATATACTTCTGATCATTCTAAGATCCTTCAAGCAAGCCTGACTTTGCTACGGGAATTCAGTAAGGTGCCACTACACTTTACATCCATTAACAGGTTCTCTGCTGCCTGGCAGTACGTGTTCCTTACTGACTGAGACAGCCGCTAATTATTCTTTTTATTAGATGAATGCCACTTTGAAGGCTCCTCACTGAATGAATCCATTAAGAGAGCTGCCCAAAGGATATCTTATTTTTGCAGAACATGCAAAAAGTCAGAGTCACTTTGCAAGCTGAGGGTTGTGGTAGCACACTCTTTAGTTCCCTTAAAGCAATACTGCATTTGGCTGTTCTGTTGGTTCTTCATGCTTAGAATTTGCTAACTGAGGGGAAAAGAATTTAAAGGGATTGAATAATCATACTTATACTTCTTTTTTTTTTTTTCATTACATTGCCTTCCATTAAAAAAAAAAATCCGCTAAGGAAAAAGAAAAAGGGATTTTTTTTTAACTTACAAGATCTAAAAACTTCATAGGTACTTGTTGTTGATCCGTTTCCCAATTTTAAGTGCTTCAGATAGATCCAAGCCATAAGCCTCCCGAATTGTACACATAGTTAGTGTTCCCTAACTGACTACTAACTAGTCCTAGTAGTTGCAAGACTCGTACTTTGTTGCAAGAAGGGTGAAAATGTCAGGTTCGTGGCACCGTATCTGCTTTGTTTAGTAAGAACCTCGGTGGTTTTTCTAGCAGTTTTATTTAAGCTTGTCTCGGTGATCAAAGAAGTGTAACTTGCTTAGAGGCTGAACTCTCTGAGGCAACGATACAGGAAAACCTGTGTAGGTCTGGTAAACAGGGATGAAACCCAGGATCTGTCAGAGCAAACCCAGGAGATAACGGGAGTGGTGAAACTGCAGGGTTTGGCCTCGGACACAGCTGATAACTGGAGGGTGGGAACAGTTTGTCTGCCGTCCGTGGGATGCTCCGGCTGACCTTGCCGTGTGCCATGGGCTGAGAAGACTGCGGTTTCCCGAGCATGCCAGAGGTGATCTGGGGAAATCTTACTGGGAGAAGGGGAGAATTAGGGCTTGCTAGACACCAGTACATAGTATTGCACAAGGCCTTTTTCTCTACTTTTTTAATTTTATTTATTTTTTTCCCCTGTAGTCCCTTACTGCAAAGATTAAGCGTGTTGGTAGCTTTTCAGTATTGTGATAGTTACTGAGCAAAATGAGTTCTATTTCTGTAATCTGTAACTGCAAGTAGAGCTTATCAAAATCATTGCAAGGCTAGAAAGTAGACTGATTTGTCTTTAGAGTTTATTTTAGCATAGTTAGGACTTCAGATCCTTTCTGGTGTGGACCTTTTATTCTACATATGAGTTGCTGTGTGCAGCTGGGCTGCTTGCACATCTTCCAGGGGTTGCTCATACCTCCCTTGAAGTGTTACCGTTGCTGGTGGTCAGTTAAAACTTGCAGTTGGTACCACGGTCCTCTTTGGTACCACGGTCCTCTTTGGTACCACGGTCCTCTTTGGTACCACGGTCCTCTTTGGTACCACGGTCCTCTTTGGTACCACAGTCCTCTTTGGTACTGTTTTGTAAGTACTTGAAAAGTCGATGTAAGTTGCCTCTGTACTGCCGTCTCCTGATTTCTACAGAAACATCACTGTTTTGGGGCAGAAATATTCTAAGTGGAATTTCTTGGAGGAGCAGGAGGGGGAGAGGGATTCTGTGCCTCTCTTTAGGTAAACCGGAATACTGGCAGCGGTCTGCTGGTATTTCACCAGGATTTTGAGTAAAATCATTTCAGTGTGGAAGGAACAACTTGGAAACGTTAACTTAAAATCTGTAATGTGAGATGGTTGCAGTGCTTAATACCGAGCTTGTGAAGTAGCAAGTGGATGATAAGCAGGTTGACACCAGGATGGATTAAAGAAAAAAAAGAAAAAGTTAACATCTTTTTTTAAAGAAACTTCCTGGCAAATTTGAACCGTAATACCTGCTTTTGTGAAGATCTTACCTGAACTTGCTAGTTTCACTTAAACACTTGGTATCAGTGACTTCTCAAATTAAGTAGGTCAAATGATGCACCTTTTGTATTCTCATTTATTGTAAATATTGTATACAGTAATTTAAAATATAAAAGGCAACTGAAGGCGAGCTACCCTCTAATTTTTTAGATCTCTAGTGTCTTTACACTGGATAAAGTTCTGCTATTACATTTTTCCAAGTTTAAGTACTTCTCATTTTTTGAGAAGCAGAAGAGCTTTTGCGTTATGTATTTGCTTTCAGTCTAGCTACCAGAAGCAGGCAGAATATTTTCTTTTTGAATAAACTCAGGACTGAGAACTCATCTGGGAGCTCACGAAGTAGGAAAGCTTTTTCTTCTTGCTTTGTCCCTTTGAATCTATGAACAAAATAATCAGATGGGAGAAAATTAGGATTATGTGGATTAAAGCTTGAAGCAGACAAAGAACTCCAGGTATCTAACTGAAGTCATCATGCAAATTAGGTATCTCACAGGCTTAGTGCTTTTTAGATACCTAACAGAATTTCTTGATATTTCAGTAAGTTTAACTATTAGTGAATTGAAAAATTAATTATGGTCACCAAATCTTTCACTCTCCATTGCGTAATAAATCACTCAATTTTAAATAGCAGTCTTGTTTGTGGTAAGGTTTTTTTAATTTTCTGATGCATCTTTAGTGTGACTTTTAAGACATCTTAGTGGTTTAAGTTTAGTTCCTTCCAAATGCAGTAAAATTGGCATCTCAGTATAAAGAAACAAATCCACTGCTAATTTCTAAGACAAAAGGTGTAAAAGCAATAAATCTAAGAAAGACTGTATAACACTTAGAAAAGTCTCTAAATATCATGTAACCTGCTGATTATGGAAAAAGAGGTACCAAAGTAAATGTAAAGACTATATTTAATGGCAAATGAGTCTTTGAGATATATCAACTAATCAAAGTGAACTTCTAGAGGAAAATGACAAAAGCAATTTTAATATAGGCTTTTGTACTTACTAATGTGTTTACTTTCCAATAGTGACTTAAGCCATCTGTTTTATCTTTTATTCATTTGGACCATAAAATTTATCTAAAAATACTTCAAAAATGTGCTGTCTTTTTTTTTTTTT
>KZ507716.1:46505-62359 GCA_002844005.1 Limosa lapponica baueri
ATTATTAGTAGATACCCAGTAAACTGTGATTTTTGTTGACAGATGATTAGAATGTCCTTGTTAAAAGACAGGAAATTTTAGTGACTTGCGTTAATAATTCATGTGCTTTTCAAAACGGAAGAGACAATAATCCACAAGCAGACTTCTGTAACCTGAGGCAGTCGGCTGTTTAAACTGCTGATTTCTTTGTTACGATGTTCTGTGGAATGAACAGAGTAAGTGGGAATATAATTTTAAGTGCCAGCAGACCCGCTCCGTTTTCAGACTGGATTGATGTATTTGAGGATAACTGGGAAATGAATGTAATTTTCTTGAGCGAATTAGCCTAACTTGTAATCAGGGAAGACTTCTCAAATAATGGCTTTTCACCTCTCTCTCTCTCTCTCTCGGTTCAGCTGACTCGCCAAGTCGCCGCGTGAGGCGGCACAGAGCGAAGGACAGAGCTGGCACAGCGAAGGGCAGCTGTGGATGAAGAAGGCAGTGCTTGAGGGTTTCTGAACGCTGCTGCCCTGACCGCAGGGCTCAGTGAAATCACGCTGTTAATTTTGGTAATTACGTCTGTGCCTCTAAGTTGGTTTGCGCAGCACTGGTGAGGCTGGAGGGATGCTGTGGTGTGGGGAGCGGGGGCTCCCTCCGCAGCTATGGGGTGTTCCCCTTGGACACCCTGTTTGGAGGTGGCAGCTTTCCAAGGAACAGTGGGAGGTGTTTGCCATCTTTCCTCTTCGAAGTGTGTATGTATGGGTGAGTGGGTGGTTAGTGGCAGAAATAGAGGCTGATTCTGCTAGGACTATGTTTTCCTATTTCAGGGGTGATGGGAGGGATGCTCTGCCTCTGGTCAGAGGAAGAAGGGAGCTGAACTGCCTGTTGTGTGCTTTCTTCCTCCCCCCTGAGACTGTGGTTCATCTTTACCACCTTTAAAGGTTTTAAAACTAGATGTCAAAGCCTCAGCTAATCACTCTTTCCTTCATAGCTGGGGTGAAAACATGGTACCTTCAACAGGCTGTTCATCATGCCCGTCTCGAACATGTATTTTAGGATGAGATTAATTGTTCTCTGGAGGTGCTTGTATATCCCTGTAAGGCGAGTACAGGGCGATAGCTTAGACTTCATTTATCATCTAGGCACCTGGCTTGTTCCACAGAAATTCCTTTGTTTCCTTGTAGTTCCCAACCGTGCCAAAGTGATATGTGAGTCTTCCCTGCACCCCGTACCCGTCTGGCAATGCTGTCTAGCTCTGCCGGGCTGGACTGGGTGAATTATACCTGCTGTGGCGCTGCTTTTCTCGCTCCTAGCTGTAACAGAGAAGTTGCAAAATAAAGCGTGCTGTGGAGGAAGAGTGCGTTGGTGCTGTGCTGCAGTGGGGCACATGCATGCCGTGATTTACTTAAGCCCATTCTTTGTCAGGACGAGATGGTTGAGCTTAAGTTACTTTCCTTAAGCTCTCTATGAAAAACAGTTGTCTTTGCTTCTGGCCATATGCTCTGGAGGGGCATAATAAATGAGCGGGATAAGCTTCTGGGAAAAAATAGCTGCCTTCCTCCTCCTCCTGAATTAAATAAGCGTGTGTTGTCCATAGCTAAAGAAATGCAGCATAAGTGTGATGCTTTGCCAAGAGCACAATCTCATGTTAGACTTCAGGCATTTCGAAGCACACCCGTCCGATAGTCCTGCACTGAGCAAAAGATCGGAAAATTTGGGCTCGGATGTAAAGCACTACTGGTATGTGATTATATCACACAGTGTGATGAATCGCCATGTAGAGCACTGTGAATTTCAGTATCTTAAATTGCAAGTGAAAGCATATCTCCCTGTAACTTGTTCTCTCACCTCTTTGAGAGATGAAGGAACCTTTATTGTGGAGTTTCCCGTGCAGTTGCTTTCCTCCATTATTTTGAACAGAATGGAAAGCTATCTGTGTAAACAAAGGCTTAAGCAGTACAATATAAAAGAATCGCAAAATGTTATAAATTGTCCATTCATTTCCCTTTCAATTCATTCTCTGTTGAATATGGCCATGTGTTAACAATTTTTGCAGGTAATAACACAACCTGTTGAAATGCCTCTCTGGTTTTATTTGCCTCCTATGGGTTCCTTGCTCTGCTTCCAACCCCACTTTGTCTTTAGCTTGGGATGTTAATTTTTCTCTTTTCAGGCTGGCATTCTTCTCCATATGTTTGTCAGAGGTCATCACCTGTGCTTTTTGTTTCCTCAGACCTTAAGTCTGCCACAAGCCCGCTCTTCCTCCCTGCTTCTGCAGGACACCTGGGTTGCTCAGCTGGTGAACCCAGCTACTGGAGGTGGCATTCCCACCTGCTCTGCTGTGCTGGCAAGGATGCTTCTCTGACTGTGTGGTAAGACAGCCTGCGGGGGCAACCCTGCATAAAAAGCTTTGGTTTTCACCAATTTAGTTAGAACCACGAGTTTCTGCAAGATCAGATAGATACCGATGTGTGTGCAACGGAGGGAAGAGAAAGGACAAAACCATATTAGCTGTCTTGGTTCAGACTTGGGTGAAGCTGCTGTGGAAACACATAGCTGCAGAGGTGGAAGAGAGAAAAAATGTTAGGAGCTCCTCCAACCCTTGAAACGCTTAAGAATATGACTTCATATTGATTCATATTTTAGCACTTGGTTTTCTTGTTGGTGTCTCGTGTTCCTTCCTTGCTCGGCGCACTAGTACATACAGCCTTATATTGCTTTTCTTCATCCTCTCTGCCTCTCCACAGCTCCTTTGCAAATGCTGGTTCAATTCCTTGCTGTTGATATTCTCCAAACAAACAGGAGATAGCAGTCCAGAAAGATGTGGGAGTCCTGAGTGTATCTGCTAGGTCTTCAACCAACTTCATTCTCAGTATGATCTCCTTCCTCAGAGCAGTATCAGGTTGTTGTATTACAAGTCATGCGTTGGACTGCATACAGGAGCAAGTGCTTATTGCTTTTAAAGGCTGTATCTGCACTGCAGAACTAGGGACGCTTTCTGCAATGGCATAGTCAAATTCTCATCCATTCCCAAGCTCTGCAAGTGGGATGATCTATCCAAATTTTACATAATATAATTTGTGGTTTTAAAGTGAAATTTGGCCAGTTTAAAATAAACTGTGAAAAACCTACAACTAGGATGAAGCGGTAAAAGCAGTATGTCTGTCTAATCTTGGTACAGTCAAAAGGGGCTCCACCACTTCTCAGGTTTAAAAGCCTTCAGAAAGACTTAGTAATGGGCTGCTTACCTGTAAACTTGTCTCCGCTGCTCCAACGAGGTGCCTTGACAAGGCTGTGATTACAATACGCACGCACAATTAAATGTTGCTTTTGCATGCCAGTGCATAAATCACGTAAGATGCATGGCTGAAAACACCTGCCAAAGCCTTTGTATGTATTTGAATAAGGCTAGTGTGTTAAAATCATTCTTGGATAAATATGTCAATTTTTGAATAAAAAGTGATGCATGAGGCACACACATCAAGCACCAGGTAACTCAGCGAATACAAACAACAATAGCAGAAGTAGATTACAATATCTTCTTTTCTTGTCCCCACCCCCAAAAAGGAGGCTTTGACTGATAGAAATTGCACAAACATAATGCTGCCAGAATATAAATAGCAAATGGTGAGTTGTGACTTAGTGCCAATTTGCTTTTTGATGGCCTGTTGGCAGATGCAAATATTCATGCAGCACACAGCAGCAGGCAGTTTTTCTCCTTATTTCTTTCACTGTTACTTTCTCACCTGGTTTTCCGATTGAACCTGGAGTCCTTTCTTCTTTTTTCTCTTCAGTTTGCCTTGCTTTTATAATTCTGGTCGTGTTCTCATGCCATATCTTCATATCGTTCTTGCTGAATTTATTTATAGTAATCTCTGTGGAGTAGACAGTGGACAGTATTTGTGTGTAGATGTTGCTTAGTATTCAGAGGCTAGTTCTTCATGCCTAAAGGGGGACATCTTTTGCTCTTAAACGACTATTCCTTGCTCCATTACCTGGTGCAGATGCTCAGTTTTATTCCCTTCTGTCATCTCACCATCTCAGTTTTGTCCTTTTTTAGACAGCATCCATCTTTGTATCCTCTGTGTGGACAAGTTGTATAGCTCCTTGTAATACTTGGTTACAGAGCTCTCTCTCTGGTCTTTTACAAGGAGCGCATTTGGGCAGAGCCCCTGATACTGGGTCTGTAGTGACTGTAAACTAGGAGAGCACCTTCCCTTTCTGATTACTGGAAGGGATAAGCCAGATGCTCACCCGCTGTGCATTGTCTTAGATTGTCTGGAGTCACTGGACGTAAACTGGGTTACATTATGCGATGATGTGATCCAGGGGTCTCCTCCGAGAGCGTTGCCTATTGAAATTAATCTCAGATATCATGTTTTTGGTGAACAGAATTGAAATAAAAGGGATTTTGCGGAATTATCTAAGTTAATACATGTAAACTGATGTGAAAGAGAATACTTTGTCAAACCTTATAGGAAAAGATATCTTATGGGAATTATAAGAGGACCTTACCAAGTAGTTTATAGTGTTGAATTCACATGGATTAATGCTGGAACCAGGAATAAATGTAGCCTGGTGTTTTATGCTCTTAGATGTTCCAGAGTGATTCAGAAACACTTCTGCACTTAGGAACAAACGCTGGTGGCTGGCAAAAGAAAACATTTTTTGTGAAAGCACTTGAATAACTCACTCATAGCATGATATAGACTGGAAAGGACCTCTGGAGGTACTGTGGTCCACCTCTTCGCTCCAGGTAGGGCCAGCAGTGAGCAGATTGCTTGAGGTCCCCAAGAAACACGAACAGTAAGGATTCAGGACTACTGTGTTCTAGGATCTTTTTTCTTTGAGAGCCTTAGTTGAAGTTCAGAGTCACCAGTTGAAGATCTGTCACTTTTAAGCCTGCAACTGGCAACTCAGGTAGAAAGTTTCAGGTTTCTCTGTGGCAAATGGGCGTTTGCAGCTGTATCTGTGGGCTTATAAAAGAAATGATCCAGTAGTCATTTTATAAATGAGAGACATGTCATAAGCTTGCTTATATTCCAGAGTTTGTCAAACCCTTCAGATTTTCTTCTTAGTTTTTTACTTCATGTCAAAGTCTAACGTTGGGTATGTGTGCTTTGAAAGACTATGGAAGATTCTAAAAATAAAACTAAAGTGGAAAGCAGACGCTTCAAATGGCTGATTGTGTCACAACATGTTCAACTCCGTGATTTTGGCAATCTCAGGAAGAGCAAGGTAGAAATATCAAGCTGCAGGAGAGCAGGCTTTGTGAACAGGGGAGACTTTCATAACTGCAGCTGCTTAGAAAAAGTCAACAAATTCCCCCTTGAAAAATCTCATGAAAACCTGGATTCACGCCTGCTGTGGAAGAGCTAAGTTTTCAGACTTTTTTTCTGTCAAGTCAAACTGGATTGCTCTTGATAGAGAAATAGAATTAGGAGCAGGTAATCTTTTTGTTTCACTAACGTAAGCTGAGTCTAGCCATTACCATTTCTTTTTGTATCTGTTCCATGAAACAAATAACTTTGAACAGATGTATGCCTTTCAGTGGAAAGGTCACTTCTCTGCAGAACATTTTGGATCTGTACTGCTTGTGTTTCATTACAGGGAAGATCACATACGAACAGCGTAGCCAGGAGAAGTGACAAAAGGTTACTGAGGAAACAGTTCAGCATTTTCTTGGGCTGAGGGAACAAGCCTTTGGGGGGTCAGTTAACACTGTTGTTGCCAATTGCACTGAAATGACTGATTTCCCTTATAGGTATAGCTGTGAAGTAAATTGTTTGTATGTGTTTCGGATTTGGTGAGGAATTTTTTTCCCTGTTTGAGCTGCTTCTATTTAGGATGCTGTGGGGGAAGAAAAAAAACAACCCCAGAACTCAAGGCCTCAGCCTCTGTGGTCAGATTTTACTGAGAGTCCATCTGAAATTTAACTCCTTCAGCACTCTCAGAATTAATCCACTAGCCTGTCATACAATTACTTGAAAATGGAGCTTGTTCACTTGACAGTAAAGTAGCATGAAAGGATTAAATGACTAAAATAATTAACACAAACTAATATTTTTGAATCTGTTGATAGCTTAGATGTTAACATTTAAATTTTCTGTTTCAAATTAGCAGGATGTTTTAACAGGAGATGCTCATTTAACAGGAGATGCCTGCCTAATTTGATTGTGAACTATGATTATTCCTCAAGATAAATAACTCCTCCTCCTCTCCTGCAAACATCTTAGCACTGCTCACAGGTGATTCATTTGTCCTTCTTAGCCATCAGATCCTCATGTTGATGTTTCCCAGGTGAACAGATGTTACCAGTTACTGCTGTTTTCATCTGGGTGTAGTTGAGGACCCTGAAAAGCTGCCTAGCGATGGTGCAGATTTCTTTGAAAAGGTCATGCGTGTAGAAGTCAGTGCTGTATCAATGCGCTAACTTCTTGTAGAAATGGTCCATGGATTCGTGGCCACTTTTTGCCATGGGCTGAAAACCACTGGACTAAGCACATGAGGTGCTTGGGTATGTATATAGCTGTGTTACCTCAACATACAAGCTATTTTTCACTCTTCTTCGTCTGTCACACTTGTATGCAGTATTCTGGCCCTGAAGAACACTGTAGTAACAAGTGGAGCCCTCTCTGTAAGAGGGAATGCCTTTGCCTTTGCTTTCAGGCTTCAGTCCAGGAGCTGGTGGTTTCTTTTGGCTTCCTATACTGGTAGCTAAGAGGACCAGAGAGTGAGCTGGAGCACCAGGCCCATGATTTTCCACGCTCCTTAGTTGTTAGCTGGGTTTCTGGCTGTTCAGGCTCTTCCAAGGAGATGTCTCTGAGAAAATTCTAGCTTTGAGTGAGGACTTGTCCTGACCTGCAAGTCAGTACATGCATTTCTAGTTTTTGGGGTTGGGGTTGCTTCCTCATCCTCTTTTATTTACCACTGTAAGGATAGCCCTGGGGTGCAGCCAAAGATGTAGCGACTCCTCTAGCGTGCCAGATAGTAGGCTTGTTGGCTTCATTTTCTTCTTATGTTGTTTCTGTGTACCCTGACCCTCTCTGATAAAATAATTTCATGGAAACATAAATGCCCTGAGTAAGGCTGGCAGTCCTTCTGGCTTAACATTTTGTCTCCCACCCTGGCACGTGAGCTGGCCCCTCTGCCTTTCCCTCATTATTCCCCAGTGTCCAAAGTCCCTTTTGAACCTGCTGATGCCTCCTACCTCCACAATTTTCCGTGGCAGAAAGTTCTAGCAGTTTGCTGCTGCTTATAAAAAGAAGCTCCTTCTTTTACCTCCCTGAACTGATGTATTATTTTCATCAGCTCTTCCCCTTGTCTCCGCTTTTTAAGGTTTGAGCTATTCTATTTAAACTGTACCACAAAAATGGGCCACTTATTATTATTTGGGACAATTGCGTTTTAGTGAAAAATAATCTCTTTGGTCATTGACTGACTAGGAGAGTGGTAGGTGAAGAAGATGGGTCTGTTTAGGGAAGGGCAGACCTATTTTGGTGACAGATATAATGCAGGCAAGAGAATGATGGAAAAAGGGGTAGGGTAGGTGAGAAAAAAGGGCATCTGAAGACGCAAATATATAAGAAAGCACATTAAAAGAAGGGAAAAAGAATTGTTCTCGACTTGTATACATCTGTAACTTTCCTGAATTGATTTTTTTTTTTTTTTTTTTTGGCTGTACTTGCAACATGGGTGGTCTGATGCATTCATGTCTTCAACATCACAGCATGACACAGTCACATAAAGGAAGAGCACTAGAAAATAACAGTGACTGCATAGCACAGTCAGTGTCAGAATTGGAAGCAGAATCCCTCACTCGCTCCTCTGTTTAATTGCCTCCTATCAGATGCTTACACATAGCAGAGTTAATGATGTAGCTCTTAAAAATTACTGCAAATTGCAAGTCTGTTACATTAATATGATTAATTTGAAATAAAAGCTGTAGCTAAGATACTGCTAAAGCACAGTTGCATATAGGGCTGTAAAGTTGTATGTGCAGCCTGTTCCTTTCTCTCCATGTTCTGTAATGGCAGAAAGGGACTGATCTGTTAATTTTATTTTTGGCAGTATCAATACAGGTGTCAGGAGAATGATTTTTAAATAATATATTGAATTTAAATTATAATGGTCTAAAATATATTTGCGTGAAGAAAATAACTTCAATAAAAATAGCCCAAATAACCAAATCAGTAAAGATATCCCAAAACAATGGACACTTGACTTCCAAAACGAAACATAAGTGATAAACTTAACAGTAAGGTGGTGCAAATCAGCTTATGCCAGCTCCATACTTCTAAACATCGCAAGCTGCAGCAGTTTAAAAAGAAACCCAGGCTTCTGAAAATGCAGGTGATGGAGAAAAGAACTATGATTTATTTGGGTTTATTTTGATTTTTGAACCTGCTTGTCTGAGAGGCAGTTTAAGGTTTTGAGTTCTTGGAATATAGAAAGACTGGGGGGGTTTCGATTCCCTCCAGGAACTGCCTGCCCCAGTTGCTTGAGGGAGTTCATCTCCTACTTGGCTTCACATCTGCTCGTTGCCTCTCTCTGCTGCCCGCATCTTCACACCAGGGCAGGAGCCCTGTGGCTCTCTTGTCTCCTCTTGCCCCTTCCAGGGCTCAGCTTCTCATTTCCAAGGCTCCTGCCCCTATTTCAGCCTGTTGCCAGCTGCCTAAGGAGAAGCTGCCATAGGACGCTGAGTATTGCTTGCCATGTGAGTGCTGACCCTTGGGAAGGAGATGGAGGATGGTGCAGTCTTGCTCTTGGAGGATAGGCTGCCTTCTCCAGAAGGGCAGGGAAGTGAGGCAAGAGCAGTTGGAGCGAGTTTCCCAGCATCCAGCTGAAATGACCAACAAGGTAGTTCCAAATTACCGGAAGGGTAGGCTTCCTGCTGCCGTGGCAACAGAAGTTCCAGTTCTGTCTGAATTTGTGATTCATGGAAAAATAAGGTAAGAATTGACAGGGCTAGTGCTGTTTGTTCTTCTACGCTTTCGTTTTCAGTTTCTGTGATGCTGTATTTGAGATAAAGACGTTGAAAGGGAATAATCATGTTTAAAACAAAATTGGAAATATTTGGTTTTCTTGCGTTCTTTTTAAGAGAGTGGAAACATTTTCATCCTTGGTACAAGAAAGCTTTTATTGAGCCAAGTTTGAGCTAAGTATGATGAGAAGTCAATAAAACTTGTAAGTAGCTTGAAGGTTTTTCAAGTTTGCATGAACTTTTGTCCCGTGAGCCTTTGTCCTGCAAAGAAAATGTTTGGCTTGAAGGTTAAGATGAATTAGGTGACTTTTGATTACCCAAAGAATGAAGGCTGTGTTCGTACCCTCATTCCTGTTCCTTTGCATATGGTTCTTTCATCCATTCAGTCTGTGCTAGTCAAGGAGGAGGACTGTTTGAAGAAGGCACTATAGAGCGCTCTGTCTCTCATCCAGCAACAGCTGAATACTTTATGGAAGTATATTAAGTCCTTGACAGGAGAAGGTAGCCAGCTGGCTGCTGCAGCAGGATGTTCTTGTTCTCCCTCACAACTCAAAAGGAGGAGTTGGCAGAGGGCCTGCCGAGTTTGCTGAGGAAGAGGGAAGGCACAGACTCTCGCAGTATTTTAACTAGGTGGGCCGTTAACTAAAAAAATAAAGCAGAAAGCACACATTGCAAGTCTGCCCAGGCCACCAACTGGAAAGTGGTGAAGGGCTGACTTTAATATGAGTAATTACCACCCAAGAGCTTCCGTGGTTTGGGGTGGCTCAAGAATCTGCTTGCTTAAAGGTTGCAAACAATTACAGTAACTATACCAGTATTTATCCCATTTAAAACAGCATGCAGAGTAGTGGTGTCTCACTGGTTAAAATTGTGATGTGGCAGTTCTACAAAATTTGGAGTTTGGAGCTTATTTGACTGTCCTTTCGTGTCCTAATGAGTACAGTTCAAGTCAAGATGTCAGTGGGGGTTACTGAGAAAGATAATTGAAAAGAAAGGAATTCACATTATAATTGGCAAGTTCAGAAAAGAGAAAGCACTGGAACGGCACTCACCATTTCATTATACCAAGTTTTGAAATGACACAAGATACTATCCAGTTGATCGTCCAGTTCCAAAAAGCAAGCGGGTGAAAACAGCTTTATGGCACAACCAATTAGCATGAAAATAGGTATATATTTTGGGGGTGGATGACCAAATAAATGTACCATGATACAAGTACTTGAAACAAACGAAGCCTCAGGTCGTTAATTTACAGCCTGTTCTTCCCTGTGTGCTTCCTTGAATGAACTCTCCTGAGAAAGGCTGTGTGGATGCTCCATTGAGTGATAAAGTGAAGCTCTTCATTTAAGCACTGAAGTTGGTGGTCCAGGAGATGTTTTCAGTAATGTAATGAATTAATCCCTACTGGTTTATATAGACTCAAAGGACAAACCAGTTTTGGGTTCTGTGTTCCTAGATGATGTTCAGTGACTTCCACTGTTTTTTGGAATAGACCTTCTCCCAGGTTTTTCATGAGTACTGAAGATAAAGGTGAGATTAACAGTAAGTGCAGGGGCCTATATGGATTTTTGGAAATAGAGTTTTGTGTCGAAAGGTATTTGAAACAAGAGGCTCAACCATTACAAATATCATTCAGATTATGTAGTTCTTTGAATACATAGTTATTGTAAGCCCCCATGTCCAAGATCCAGGTCACCATTTATGTAGATGACTAAATATTCATGTGGTCTGGACTGACCTTTCAAAAGGCAGGAAATACTGCTCTGAATTGCTTTCCCCTAATTTTCTTTTGATTGACCTCTTGAATAGAGTTAGGAAAAAACCCTGAATGCTGGTATCAGTTCACTCTCCCTTCCCAAACTGGCAAAATTAAAATAAGATCTAATACTTTTATGCTAATTCACAGGGAATCAGATGTGTCAATTAAAAAAAACAACAACTTTTGACCCCTAAATGAACTGGTTACAGCTCTGGTTTAAGATTACAGGTTGTTATAATAGGTGTTGATTTTAGCTCTATTTTGTTTGCTGTTCATCCACTTCACAAGATTAGATTATCTGGCACTGTGTGATGCAAATAACCAACCTGCCTGAAAATAGCAGAACCATACAGAGGTGGGTGAGCTGAGTTGTACATCCATCTGAAGCCTGTTTTTCCTTAACGTTCATTAGCAGCAAGCACATTCACACTGGAAGGAATTAAAAATATGGGAATACTTTATGTGTGCGATGTAAATGTACCTACTAATTGACATGTTGAAAGTAACTTTGACTCTTTGTCAAGCACACTGTGTAGTCTTTGCTTGCAGATTTATTTTGCAGCTTGCAGACCTATTTCAGCTAGTACTAGAGCTCCGTGGGCAAAGATTGAGAGGAGGGTTGGGAATTTGTTGTGTTTTTTCAGTTGTTCAGAGAGGAGGGAAAGGATACAGCTCACGTTTCTCTTAGCAAGTTGAAGGAATTTCAGCCCTTGTTTTTAGACTGGCAACTGGTTGAGGCTTCAAAGCCCTATATGTGTGAAAGAGAGTAAAGGAGGGAAGGAGGAATACATAGCACTGCTATTCTTATGTTAACATAAGCGTAAGGGTTGAAACCCCAGCTGTAAGAAAACATCTGCGGTAGCAGAGGGGATATTCAAAACACATGCATTCAGTGCTCTCAGAAACAGGTAATGCATCATAAAGACCTCTGCATCCTGTTCAGCAGGCTATTGATTTTATATTCAATTTTCTAAAAATCTGTAACTTTTTTCCAGTTTTACTTCCGAGAAAGCAAGTATATTTTTAGTTAAAAAATCTGACCAGCTATTTTCTTACTGAGCAATCTGTATGTAATCTATGATAAACATTTTATAGAATTTGTCATACATTGAAGAATTGGATATAAGGAGAGGTTAACATTAAAAAAATAAAAATCCCTCTATTTTCATTTGGAGGAAGAAAATAGGAAGCTTTAGTTGCTTATTTTTATTTCTGGTCCAAGTGCTGAGAGCACTTAAATGTCTCTCTCCTGTTTTTTGCTGTGTGTGTTGTCAGACTTCTAATGTCTCCAGCTGAAAAAGGAAATTAAGCTGGAATCCCAGTTCCGTCTGTTCTTTTGTACAGCGGCACTTTCTCACAACAGGGCAGCTACTTGAAGCTGAGCAGGAATGTGTTGCCAGTTTGTCTCAAACTCTTGCAAACCACATGGGAAAAGCTCAAGAGCAGAGAGGAAAATCTTGACCTTAGTCAGTATTGTCCCTTTTTCGCATGGGGGCAGAGGGACTCGCAAACCTGAAGAAGCGCTCCTTACTGGGCACAGGAGCTAAAAGTCTTGCTTGGTTTCGAGAGGGAGGTAGCTCTGCTAGAGACTTCTGCAACAAATCTAGCTCTGTGGGTTGAATTAAAAGAGTGCCGTGAATAGGCAAAATAAACCTGATGGTTATTAAAACATCTCATTTCTCTCCTACGGTTAGGTAATCTGTTTCAAATTCCAGATCACTGAGCAGAAAAAGTTAGATTTTTATATCAGTCAAACAGTAGTGTTGTATTAATACACTATTTAAAGAGAAAGCGAGAAGATGTGTGTATTAGTGAATAACGTTATAGGATCGCAAACTGGCTGAGGTTAGAAGGGACCTCTGGAGGTCATCTGGTCCACCTCTCCTGCTCAGGCACGGCCACCCAGAACCAGTTGCCAAGGACCACATCTAGACGGCTTTCGTAAACCTCCAAGAATGGAGACACCACAACCTCCGTGGGCAACCTGCACCAGTACTCGATCGCCCTTACAATTTCTAGATCATTGATGACTGTATTGACAATCTCTCCTGAAGGACCCCATAGATGTGCTTGTCACTTTGCAGCATGAAGGCTGTAGTACTGGCAAGGAAATCCCACGACAATCCACTCCTACGCACCAGGAGTTAAGGGATGAAACTGCATTTGAACTCCTGCCATATGTGGAACATAAAGATAGAGGATCTCTTATCAGGAAGGCTTTAAAGTCACCTATCATCAACTGCATAGAAACCTTTGACACATGAGCCAGTTCCTACGTGGAACTAGGTGGACTGAGTGCCATGCACGTGTTCTGAAACAACAGAATTGCCACCAGAAGTCTTTACAGACTTACGTATCTTAGAGATGTCCTGTGTTTTTTACTTTTTGAGTGGTGATTCCATCAAGTTCCAAGGACTTGATGGGAGTCGTTGGAGAAATTAACGTTAGATTTTTCAGTTTTAAACTTCTTGGAAGAAAGGTTGACGATTCAACTAGCGCTGCCATTCAGTATTCCTGCTATTATAAAAGTTTTACAAAATATATTTTAACATAAACATGTTAGCAATGGAAATTATTATTTGCATTTTGGGGTTAATCAAAATTTCACATCATACAACCCCTGGAATACACTGACTTGGAGTGTTAGACACAGTAGACACAGGCAGGGATAAAAAGTTCCTGCTTAATCTTCAGATTTGTAATCTGTACAGAGAAGAGAGAAATGTTCTCTCTATACTTCCATTCATCCTTTGCAAAAGAAGAGAGATTAAGGGATGTGATTTGAGGGGTGACACAAGAGTATTGTACCAGAACTGTGAAAAAGAAGTGGTTTCTTGGGACTGAGTGCAGTAATCACTAAATAACCATTTTCTCTACTATGAGGAATTATGGATATTTTAGCAGAGTTCCATGCCAAAGATTCAGCATTTACATTCATTTCTAACAGTTAAAGATGTCTGGAAGCACTAGTGTAATCCCATGGGATGAGGCTTCATAAGCTGCAAAACCATCTGATAAATAGATACTGAGGCTTGGTTAGGACTTTGTCCCCTAGAGCCATACGAAGCTTGGGTTTATCTCATGTGTCATTTGTTTGGGATGCTTTTATTCAATAAACTGTCTCTGATTAATCATAACACTTACTCAGACCCACTCTGTTTAATGTGCTTCTATGTTTTCTTTCTCCCCCCCCCCACAGAGTGCTGTGTGAGGATGCAAGTGCCCCTTCACTGCAGAAATTCTTTTCCAAGAGTTCAAAGTAGTCCAGATCCAAGATTTTTGTTGCAAACACTCTGAATAATGGGTTTAGAAAGCCAGAAATGCTGGGTTACTAACTTCATTGATTATTTTTGTCACATTAACCTTGAACTACTAAACCAGGCAGCAGTTGCTGTTTTGAATGCAAGCAGAACTGTAGCTGGCATCAGCACCTATTGTGCTATTTTTGCATTCTCTGTCTGTAGTCAGACTATTCTGTTTCACTTCAGTACCTGCTGGCATTTACGGACCTGAATTCTTGAATGGCGGATGCACTGTGACAGTCAAAGATATGCACGCGCAAACTTAGGAAGTGGAGATCATCCTTAAGTGCCTCACAAGGGAAGGGAACCCAAAATGCAAAGCCAAGACAAACGACGTGTATAACTTGATACTGTTAGCAGCTGTTGTCAGCTCCTGTCAGAGAAAGTTATTCAAAGTTAAGTGTTTATAAACCATCCCGCATCCCTCTACCTGAATAATTTACTGTTAAAAGTATTAAGAAAGGTCAAATATAATTTTTCTGAGATATCTGTAGAACAGAGTAATATAAAATGCTTGGGCTGCTTCTGTTGTTTTTAAAAGTGCCCAAAAATATTTATGTTCTAAACACTGGGATATATACTTTTTCTTTAGATTAAAGGAACAGGCAAGTCTTTTTCCATAGAGTTTATCCACTCCTCATTTTTTGCAAATGGGCAAAAATCTGAATCTTCTGTTTTTGAAGCATCTGGAAATATCTCACTGATTAAGCTCCATATGAAGCAATGCTTATTTCATTTTTAAATGAGAGGAAAATACAGCTGTAAACAGGAATCTTTAGCTTTATCATTCTTGTTCCAGTGACTGCCAAACCATTGGTTTTCCCACCATGGTTCTGGTTTTTGAATATCCATCAGTTACAATTTCATGAATTCTCACTGCTGGCAGTAACACACATGTTTTCATTTACTGCATTATGGGTATTCTCTAGACAACCAGTCTGTTGAAAAGAAATTAATCCCAGCAGTGAACTAAGATACTGAATTCTCAGCAGTTTGTGAATTCATGTTTTTACATTGAGGCTATTTATATCTGGATTGAATTAATTTGAATATGTAACCAGGTGGTTGTGGTTACGTCTTTTATTATCCATTGGATATGAAAAGCCAGCAGAATGCAACTGCAGGATGGGAAAATGCAGTTGGGAAATACAGCATTGTATGGTTGAAAATTCTCATTTCTGTCCATGATTTCAGGCATGAGCAATCATACAGGAATACAATTATACATTATATTGTGACTAGAATATCCGAAGTATGGCATACTGTATACAATTTTTAGGTATGACTCATTTTAAAATTTCAGTGAAGATGAAAATCTAATAATGTGTCACTATTTTATCCTGTGGTCCCCATTTCACCAACAATGAAAAGTTGCAAAACATCCAGGCGACATCTTAGATGACCTCTTTTGAAGGAGAATGGAGACTTTATAGATAACTTGTAAAGCCTGTTACTAAGCTGCAAATTCATACGCAGCAGGGTTGTGCTTTTTATGTCTGTCTTTCCCAATGAATATTCAAAATTGTTGGCTCAAGAAAGAAATGGGCTTAGTGCTGAACCACGTTTTACATGGAGCAAAGAAAGTAAAAAGCTTTAAGTTTACTTCTGTTAGATAGTAAGCACTTTAAACTTACCCAATTGATTTTCTTCAAACTGGGTTGCTCCTTTTAAGAGGAAGCTCGCTTGAAATGCAACTTCTGTCTGTAATTATCTCCTCTACTCATTTCATCAAGATGGAGGGTTGAAGGGAAGTGAAAAATTGAAGGGGTTTTTATCTCAATCCTTGATTTGTTTTTGTGCAGTTTGAGAGAATTTCATAGCAAAAAGTGGA